>JASDQU010100823.1:556917-575344 GCA_032191745.1 Picea mariana | reverse complement strand
TCCTCAGCCGTACATCAGGCATCACACGCACAGATGAACTGTGCAGTTTAGTGCATGAATGCACAAATCTATGACTGGAGTACCACATTGCTAGAAAGTATGAAGAGGCAATTGACAAATTTCCGTCAGCGAACACACAGGAACTTCGGGTTCGGGACTATCTTTTGCTCATTTTTATTTGAGAGATTTCCATGCTTCAGTCCTCGGATGACAGTATGAGGACATCTGGCGACTTTCCCTGCGGTATGTAGATGGGCAGCATTACTGCCGCGACAGGGTGGCGGAAGGACCGTGGAGGCCTTCAACGACGACTTCTTTGCTTGGTTGTCACGGCAGATCCCCGCCATCGAGGACTACCCATACATGGGGATCAACTTCTCCAGAGATCCAGCGAGGTCAGTGCCTCCTGGTGAGGAGCGAGGGGAGATGGGTAAGTCTCCACCTGTACTGTTTTTTTGTTTGCATATGTAATTTTTATGTCTTTTTAGATATATATCATGTTTTTTTGGATAATAGAGTTTTTGATGGGTGAACCTTGTGTTTCATGCAGATGTGGGACTCGTGCGGCCTGCCAACTTTGCATGGAACAGGCACCGTCCACGGCCAGAGGCCGCAGCCGCCGCCGCCAGGGGAGCAGCAGTAGTCGAGAACCCTCCAGTAGCAGAGGCTGAGAGGGCTCTTGGGCGGATTGAGCAAAACTTTACTGAGCTCACCCGCACAGTTCCGATGATAGAGATAGAGGACTTGCCACCCTCCATGCAGACTCATATGGTGGGGTTACCTCGGACATGGGTCCGACTGTTTAGGCGTTTAGGCCGAGATGTGTATGATTATAACACAGCCCATAAGCCTTGAGCCGACTTGTAAACTTTCATGTGCCTCGAGCACTTATATGTATATATTTTTTGAGGGCTTAAGCCCTAGTGACTCGATATGGTTCCCACTTTTTGAGGCACTTGAACCCATCGATGTACTCTGAGATGTTATCATGTGTATATATGATTTTTATTTCTTTTATGTGTCTTTATGGATTATGTGTACAAAATGTATTTACATGTGTTTGATCATGATCTTTTTTATGTGTGGGCAAGATGCCAATCTGAAATGTGATTACCTAGAGTATCTGTGATTTGATTTAGACTTCTAGGAACATGAAAATATGTAATATAATCAAATTTGTGTTCCAAGAGACGTACCCTAAGGAATCGTCGATGTAAAGTAGGATCGTGCACACGGTATATTCTGTTTAGCTGCGACACAACTAGTTGAGCGTCTAGATAGACCTGGAGACGAGAAATACCCAATGACAGAGCGTCATGAAGCAACTCAATAACTGCGCTATACTCGGCAACATTGTTTGTGGTGTTACCTAAGCATATCCCTCCGAAAGATAACAACTGACCCTATGGTGTAAAGATTACCCAAGCTACGGAGGCAAGCCTCCGTGTGTGTCAACTAGCACCGTTCGCATACCCAATGAACACCTCAGACTCACTTGACATTTGCCATAGTGATGAAAGATAACATTAATGACACGTCCATGACACATTTTTCAAAAGAAACGAAAGAAAGTAATAGCACAAAGACTATACATATGTTACAAAAAGTTACCCACAGTGACCCTATGAGTAGTACTTCTTGAGGTAGAGCCCATTTCTAGGCTCCTCCAAAGCATTCCCTTCAAAATCGACCAGACGATAAGTGCCCCTTTTTAACATCTCCTTAACAATGAAGGGTCCGAACCACATCGGTTTAAACTTTCCTGCCCCCACGGGGTCCTTATCTTGGTCGTAAACCAGGACAAGGTCGCCCTCAGAGAAAACCCGAGGATGAACAGACCTATCATATTGACACTTAACCTTATGTTTATGAACCTCGTTGGCCAGTGCCGCATCGCGATGCTGTTCATCCAGATGCTCTAGGTGTACTAACCGTTCTTCAAACAGAGAAGTGTCTGGCAATAACTGAACTGCCAACTTTAGAGATGGAATTTGACATTCAATGGGCAAGACTGCCTCCAGCCCGTAAACGAGTTGGAAAGGTGAGAAACCTGTTGCAGTCTTAACTAATGTTCGGTAAGCCCCTAATGCCGAGTATAACATCAAATGCCAGTTTGACTTGGCTGAGTTGATGGTTCATTGTAGCATTGTCTTAAGCGTTTTGTTAACAGCTTCCACTTGCCCATTGGCTTGGGGATAGTAAGGTGACGAGTGTTCTTGCCGTAACCCAATCTTTGATGTTAACTCGGTCATCATTTGATTCTGAAAGTGACTGCCATGGTCAGTGACAATATCTCTCAGGACTCCGAACCGTGCTATGATCTGGTTAAATAAGAAGAGAGCTGCACTCTCTCCATCATCCTTGAACGTCAGCATAGCTTCGACCCACTCAGTGAAGTAGTCGACAGCTACAATGATATAGCGGTGCCCCCGTTCTGATGGGGGGTTGCATGTAGTGTAATCAATCCCCCACTTGGTGAAGGGACCGACGGTGATAACAGGAAACATCAGAGCTGGATGTGCCCTCATCTTCTGTGAGAAGATTTGGCATGAATGGCACTTCTTGACCGACTCAATACAATATTTGATAAGCATGGGCCAGAAGTAACCTGCTCGTAATATTTTTTGGGTTGTTGCCAACTCGGACAAGTGACCGCCACAAGCTCCCATATGAAAATCGTTGAGCACTATGACGGCCTCCTCATGAGTGAGACATCGACGCAAGATACAATCTACACCTCTCTGATACAAAGTATCATTGAGTATAAGATAGTTCTTGGCCTGATGACAGATCCGCCGACGCTCATCATGAGAAGCAGAGGTAGGACACTTCAAAGTTTGGAGATAGATCAGTATATATTTGTACCAGGGATCGGATGATTCAATCAAAAACATATCACCCCGGATAGGCGATTCCTTAGGCACAACGTCACCTGACTCAACTGGAAGTTCCAAAATAAGTTCTGCGAAGACCAGCGACTTTTTGGACTTCGCTGAAACGAAATCCAAGTCAAACTCTTGAAGGATGACCATCCATCTACTGATTTTTCCACTGATACCTCGTCATGTCAACATGTACTGAAATGGATTCACGACGGCAATGACAGTGGTCTTACGAAACAGAACATAGTGATGGAACCGTTGGACAGCATGTACGGCTGCCAACGTAAGTTTTTTGAGATGGGTGTAATTAAGTTTCGATCCTACGAGGCCTCGACTCAGGTAATAGATCACGTATTCAGAAAACGAATCATCTTCCTGAACTAAAACCATGCCTATGGTTGACTTTGCGGCAGCCAGATATAAAAGGAAATCCTTGTTATAATTCGGTGGCCGTAGCAGAGGTGCGGTTGTAAGGGCGTGTTTTAATGTGTCGAAAGGGCGCTGTGCGACTTCATCCAAGAGAAAAGGAATGTCTTTCTTCAGTAAACGCATGAAGCCCTTGGTGATTTCGGCATAGTTGGCAATGAAGCGTCGTAAGAAGTTCGCCTTGCCTTGAAGACTTTGAAGTTGTAAGATTGTGTGTGGGGGGGGGAAACTGGACTATTGCCTCCACCTTAAGAGGATCAACCATGATCCCCGTTGTTGAAACAATGAAACCTAATAAACGGCCTGACGTGACACAAAAACTGCACTTGTTGGGATTTAAGCGAATCCGGAAGTAGCGACAGCGTTCAAATATTAGTCGGAGGTGCATTGGATGATCCTTTCGCTTGCGAGAGCGTGATTCTAAGTCATCTAGATAAGCCTCAACTATATGTTTGAGGTCATGAAATGCAAAAGACATGGCCCACTGGAAAGTGGCTCCAGCGTTCTTGAGACCAAAAGGCATTTTGCGATAGGTGAATGTACCCCATGGAAAAATGAATGTCGTTTTGTGTTGGTCCTCGGGTTTGATTTGGATTTGGTTATAGCCCGAGAAACCATCCATGAATGAAAAGGCTTCACAACTGGCGCACTCATCAATGATCTGGTCGATGAATGGGGTTGGATAGTTATCTTTTGGACACGCCTTGTTCAAATCACAGAAATCGGTACAGACACGAATCGTGCCTTGTTTTTTATCGACTGGCACAGGATTTGACACCCATTGAGTCAAGTGAATAGGGTATATGAACCCTGCCTTAAGCAATTTCTCTACCTCAGCCTTGATGGTTGCTGTTTTCCTAGGATTAACTGGATGAAGTTTCTATCAAACAGGCTTAGCGTCCGGATATGTAGTGATCTCATGTTCAACAATTTTCGGATCGATGCCTAGCATTTCCTCGTAAGACCAAGCAAAAACATCGCGGAATTATTTAAAAAGATCCGTGTAAATCTGAATCTCTTCGGGGGAGCAGTCCGCTCCGACGAAGACATTCTCTACAACGTCGGGGTTTCGGGAGATATTGATAGGTATCGTGGCAGCAATAGTCACCATGTTGCCCTTAGCATAAATATCCTGTGTAGCCAAGAGGTTAATGGGACAAGGCTGATCTCCCGTCATGGTGATAGTGAATTCTCCTTCCTCGATTCGGTGTAACTCTGGGAGGAAGTATGATCTGTGATGAAGATCTTCCCAGGGTTTGTTCGGACCAGTCATTGCTTCGATTATGGCTTCGTCAGAAGGCAAGACTAAGTCTAACAAATCAGTGTTGACAAGAGAATCCTGAGCCCAGATAGGCTCAAGGAGTGGATCCAACTCTAGTGCGGGAATCGGATCAGGAGTAGCTGAAGTTTGCTGAACCAAAGAGTATGCTACTTCAGCGGCCAACAAGGGCATAGACATGCCTGCATTCCCTGTCGCATCCATCATGTCTGATGGGGAAGGAAGAGTCCACAGATCCTGAAAGTAAGTCGTGAAGAACGATGAAACATGGAAAATATCAGCCTTGTGGTGAGTCGATATAAACTTGACATCGCCTTGAGGAGGTGGGTAATCGAAGGTACCCATCAAATATGGGCACAAACCAACTCCTACATTGACGACACCGGCTTGAGGATTATCTACCATGGGAACCGTGGATGCCCCCAAGGCTGGGTCAGGTCGAGAGAAGGACAATTGATCAATAGTCACTATTCGGCCTTCATGTGGAAAAAGTAGGACTTGAAAAACTGTAGCGACCACTGCTTGCATTGCATAAGTCCAACTACGACTTAACAATAGATTGTAATCGATGGGGGCATCGACTACCTCTACTTTGACACACACGGTCTTCCCCCCTAACTGCATAGGGAAAGAAGGGATGATGCCATGTGGTCGGAAAGAACGACCATCGAACGCAGTGAGGAGAGTAGGTGACGGAGACAACTCAGGTTGACCAATGGCTTTCCAACAGGCTAACGACATAACACAAGTTGAAGCGCCCTCGTCTACCACCGTGCGGAAGATATTCCGTGTAAAATTTTTCGTGGGGTGAGCCACTACTATCTGAAACACAACATGGTAAGGCAAACGAGGTTTCAATTCAATCGTATCTAACATGATGGTTCCCGGGTTACAAGTCTCAGTAGAGCCTAAAGCATTCAACAAGGATTTTCTCTGAGCAGGGCAACTTTGGAGGACCTCCAAAGCAGACATAGCACAAGGGGTTTGTGACAAATCTTCCACCATAGAGTAGTTCTGGGCGGCCCTTGCATTTGGATTATGAGAAGCTCGTTTAAATGCACCTTTTGGGATGCGCATCATTGTTTCACCCAACGTCTTCTCGATCTATAGAGGAAGAGATGGGATCTTGGCTTCTTTGCCCTTCTCAGAGGTGCTTGGTTTTCTATAATCATGAGCTCTAGTCATAATGAAAGCGTCACTTTTCATCATATATACGTTCGCGGAAGATGAGTTGTTTGGAGGAGGGTAGTTTTCGTGGCTGCCCCCTTCAGTACTTGTAGAGGCTTGAGTCAAATTTTGCCCATGCTGAAAGGGGTTAGTCAACACGGCTTGTTGTTGCTGTGTGAAAAACTTCTGGGCCTCTGCAAGTCGAGGGCATAGGTGGGTTGGGTGGTCTTCCACACATAGGTTGCACAGATACCTCGCCTTCCTCTTTTCTGTGGTGCCCTCGCTAGCATTGTTAGTTGGTTTCTTATCCCACTTACTCTTATTGCGTTGTTTTTTCTTCCCTTCGGGCTGTTGGGTGGTTTTTGGGTTAGTCATTTTTACTGAGTGTACTTCTGACGTTTGAGTAGGAGGAGCAGCCAAAGAAGCAGTTTGGCTGGCCGCTGAGTGTTGTATAGATAACTGTTGCAATTTTTTTGTCAATTGCTCAGCGGGCTTGGTTTGTGCCGAACCAACGATACCATCGGCATGTGGTCCGACTCTCTGTCTAGTTTTATCTAGTATTGACCATGGTGCATCCGGTAGGATGTTGTACAGTAAACCAGAATGAGAATAGATAAGCTCAAATTGTTGAGCTCACATGATGGCATCTTCCTCGGAGAAAACCCCTAAAGTTGCGACGTCTTTGGATAACTGCGGAACTAAAGACTTAAGGAACCACTCAAGCAGGAATGCTGGTGGGACAGGTACCTTGATGAGACTCTTTCAGCATCGCCACTCTCGAATATGATCCGAGATATGGTCTGCTGACGTCTGTTCGAAATTGGCTAGCAACTCTGTGCTGGCGTCGTATCTCACAGGTAACTAGAAATGGTTAAGGAAATCCATCGCCAATTCGCCAAAAGAAGAATATCGTGAGTGGTCAAGCTCTATGTACCATTTCACGACACTCCCAATAAGAGTGCGTTGAAACAATCGCAACTGGACGGAGTCATCTTTTAGTGAGTTAGATGAACACCAAAGGTGGAAAGTGGTCACGTGATCACCTGGATCTTCGTTAGGCTTGGCCTCGAACTTTGGGATGTCTGAAGGCAATTTCGTTGGCATAGGAGGCCAATGTGGATCATGACAGATAGGATCATTTAACAACCATGTTAAATCTGGCAAGTGTAACGTCGCCAAAAAGGGTAGTTTAGGTTGCTGCTAATAGCCTGGATAAAAGGGTCCTGGAGTTTAACTGGCACCAGGTTGCCAGGAAAAGTTTGGCTGCTGGCCCAGATTCTGGTAGAAACCATGGCCTTGACCAGCGAAAGGGTTTTGCATCTGAGGGGACATCATTGGTTGATTCCCCATAAAGGACATAGGTTATTGGGCATTCATCGTGTTTGACGGACTTTGGGAAGGATTATGTCATGCCGGTCCTGTTGGGAGAGGCATAGTAGTTTGTCCGGGGTTCCATTGACTGTGGAAAGAATTACCCCAGAACGGCATCCCAGTGGCAGGAACGGATCCTTGTCCTGAATTCCAAGGTCCTGGTATATGTGCCCCCATCGCAGGAATAGTACCCTGTGCCGGATTAGACTGTCCAAATATGGGAGTGCCCCCTGATGGGAAAGCAGTGGGTGTAAGCGTGTTGTTAATAAACATCCCGTTCTAAAAAAATGGTGACGAACCTACCGGCAGAGTTTGCACAGGCTGTCCTTGACTCCCGGCTCCAAGTGAACTCGTGTGTGCGGGCTGCCCAGCGGTCTGCTGATGCAGAGCACCGAGTGACGGGGACGAAGGAGGAATATGACCTCCAGCGTGAGGAAAAGCATTGAAAGGGATAGGAATGCCCCCAAGTTGACCTTGCAGAGGAGCGTTAGAGCTCCCTACCCCCAGACCCAAAGTCTGTAAAGTGGAGTGTGTGAGTGTCGGACTTGTTCCTGAACTAGGCATACCGTATGAAAATGGAGCGCTCGTCGCACTAGATGTGAAGGGATTTGTGGCCGCCACGATAGATGGGGTCGGTCCACTTTGCGACGAAGTTGCGGCCAGGGCCATGGTGGTCCTGACCAACGACGGCAAGTTAGGAGATGCTTCTCCTGTGGTAGCAACAACGATGGGAATGGAAGAATTCCCAGTTGAAGTGATTTGTTCCATAACTGGGTTAGGCACTGATAGGCGTTCGTATAATTGAATTGGCACAATAACGTCCGACCAAGTATTAGTGTTTGGGGTTTCAACTATGCCAAGATTAGCTGTTGATTCCTCCAGGGGTTGTTCGGGCTCAAAGGCCCCAGTTTCTTCGAAAGACCCTTGATGGTCTAACTTCCGCCTCAATGGGGGCGGGGGTGGCTCCAGTATAACCGGTGGTAGGCCCAGAAGCCTTCGTGACCGACGAAGCTCTAAATCCTCCACTGTGTGAGAATATTCATGACACGCTAAGGTATTCTACATGAAAAAACAGTAACACGTACTAAAAGAAATCCCCTAGAAGATAAATCAAGCAAGCGCTAAACTAGTAGGAAGAACAGTTACAACAACCAACACTAGAGCAACTTACCAGTGCAAGTTAAACTCGAATACGGAAGCACCCTCCGGGTATACTCTGCAAAGAATTGGTCCGATGTCCATCCTAGGTACTGCGGTATACCCCTGCAGTCACCTATGTATGTCCCTAAAAAAGATTGGCAGCTAGGTTGCCAGCACATGAACAATCATCAGGCGGGTACAGTCGGCAGTCAGGTAGACCACAATGAGTAGGGTATCAAGCCCGAAACCTGTCAAGGGTATCGAGAGCAAATGGTCCGGAATACAACTGAGGACCTCGAACGGATTCGAGACCCATGAAGCTCCATGGCAAATGCAAACGACAGAATCCCCTAACAGATCCTCTATATGTGTTCTCCACAATGCTCGGTCCAGATTTGGAGGGGTTATCTCCGCTACCTTTCCTTACGTGACCTCGTGTTTAGCCCCTGTGTTAGAGGGGGGTCCTGAATAACTTTCTGTAAATGGACTTCTACACTCCCTATTGACAGACTCCAATGTTTGGTTTGGGTGGCCTTGGAGAATTTACTCTCCAACCTATTCCAAGGCCCTATTCCTAAGCTAGTGTATGCACCCTACAAATAGAAAAGTCTATTTGATTTTATTTAGCGTTGCTTTTAATGGGATTCTTTAAGTCACAAGGTATGAAAGTGAAACTGATGGTGTGTAAATAGACTCAAAGCAAAATGAACAAAAATGCTTGGAAACAATCTTTTACTAAAATGCAAAACCAACAACTTTTCAATGAAAGACTTCTTTTCTTTTTCTACTTTACTAAGATTTCATGCAGTAAATACAAAGGAATTTCACTCAGATCTATGAGCTACTTATACTTGACATGCACTGCAAAAACTTATGCAAAAAGACTTCTTTCCTAGCTACTGATGCAACAACACAATCTTCAAACCAAGAAGAAAATGAAACAAGAAATTGTTTTTTATTTCGTTGTAAAATAACACAAGGAAAAATATTGACAAGAACAAAACAAAGAGAATGAAAATAAAAATCTGGCTTAAAGCGCAGATCACAAACAGAATCAGAGCACAAAAATGCAAAAAATCAATCCAAACAACACTGATTCTAACACTTGCCTAAAAACCATAAAACATATATTTTTTCTCTTTTGTCTTTTCTATCAAAACATCAACTAACAAACACAGGCTAAGGATAAGATGCCCTAACCTGCTGACTATGCAGCCCCAGACTCCAAACCCTGAAAGGAGCACTTCTCACCACAGGAGGGGATGACTGCCCCACCCAGGCTAAAAGGCAGCCAAACAGACCCACGACTGTCACTGAGACAGCACATGGTCAACCGCATGCTGAGTTATAACAGCACACGGGTACCCGCGCTCAGAGTTGAATCAGCCCGCGGGTAGGTATAAAATCTGAGAAAAAATCAAACACAGGCAGCCCAGACCTGAAAGAGGCCTCTGGTATTGACAACCAGGGTCTCTGAAAGGCTTGGATGCTGGTACTTCAACAGAAAAAGAAAATTTGCAAACAAGAAAACAAATGTAAAGAATGACCGACACTATTACTGAGATATGACTGCACAGAAAAGTAGGGCATTCAATCTTCTTTCTCTAGCGCCGAAGAGCCAGGGAGAGAGAATGTCAGATAGGCTCCTGGTCGACTGCTCAGGCAGAAACTATCTCGGTAATATTAAACTCTATTGCCCGCACTTGTAAGGCAGATTGAAAAACAAGACAATAAACCAACAAGACCCAGACAGGATACAGAAAGCCCCCTGAGAAGATAAACTTCTGACAAGGAAGAGGGGACTGCCTCTAGAGCCTTCTGAAAGCTACACGCTACTGAAACCTCTGCAGCAAGCGTATAAACGTAGGCTTTAGAAGGTTATGGTGCGGGTTACCTGCGAGCAGGGCTTCTGTAGGCCGCGGGTACCTCTGTGTGTCCCGAGAATGAATGTCAAGTGTCAGTCAAGGAAAACTGGTATTGATAACTAGGTTCCCTGCTAGCATTGACCTAACAGGCAACAAATAAACAAAGAAACAGAAACTAAACTTCTTTAAACTACCCAAAAGATCTTTAACAAAATCCGAAAACCCTAAGAGTAAAAATTCCCCAGTGGAGTCGCCAATTCTGTTGTGGGGTTATTCTACCCTACGGACTAGTAAGCTAGGGCTTTAAACTTGCATGTAGATCATGACCCTTCAGAAATAACTTTTAACCTTCTACCCCAATATAAAACCCCTTTTCTCAGGTAAACATGGGAAGAATCAACTAACCTTTTTATCGACGGTTGAAGTAGATCCTTCGTTGAGCTTTTATCCCCTTGCTGTTGCTGCTCCTTCCAAAAATATTTCCTGCAATCAAGACAAAACTATGCATGCATGTTATTGATCTACTAGAGGGTTAGAGATTAAACACAAATCAAATAACATAGATAAGACTCATGTATTTGGGACGGGAAAAGTATCTTTTTCATTAATCTCAATATGAATCAACTTACAATGATTTTAGAGACCGCCCACCGTTCCTCGATCCTAATCCTAGGCTCCTCCTCTTCTTTGTCCTCCAACTGCTTTCCTTGAATTCTCCTAAAGCTTGAGGAAAGGCTAAAGGGTTGGGACAAAACAGACTTGGCAATTTGGCAGAGTTTCTTTACTATGATTTTTCCTCCTTTGAATAGTACCCCTACCCCTCCTTTTATAGGCTAGAAGAAGCTAGGGTTTTAGGCGAACTCTCGGCCATGCATGGCTGGGAGTTCCAATTAACTGACAAAAAGCCCCTCATCCCGGTTGAAACTTTCCTGATTTTTTTCTTTGTTAGGTAAACGTGGGCTGTAGTGGGCTAGCCCGCGGTCCACCGCATGTAGTAGAAGGCCAGCAAGTGGTCCAACGCACCCAGGGTTAGGTTAGGGCGCAGGTTTCTTATTTTAAGTGGTTTTTCAAGGTTTTATTTAGCATGGCTATGGCAATGAAGGGAAAGTAGTAGGCCTGATGCCAGGTAAGCAGGGATAGTGCAATTTAGGTTTATAACAGAAGTGCAACATCTATGGGACCCAATTGTTGGAATCACAACCCCACTTGAAAGGGGTTGTGGTTGGTTGAGCTATGCATAGCTTGGTTGTAGCTACGTTGGACATAGGGAAGGCTCACATCCCATGTGTGAGGGTTCTTTGAATTATGCATGCGAAGGATATGCACAATCATTCAATTGACAACCTCGATTTGGCCATATGTCTTGGGGTGGAAGGCCATGGATTTGGTGAGCTTGGTGTCCAGCAGTGACCAGAGGCTCGACCAGAATGTGTTGAGAAATCGACTGTCCCTATTGGCATAGAGACATACCCAGGGTTCAATGCTACAACAATGCACCAACAAATCCCTTACTACTATCCCTTTCGGCAACACCTGCGGAACAGATGAAGTCTCACCTGAGGTAGAGGAAAGGGTGGTTGCAATACTCAAGTTTTTGCAACCTTAGCTAGGACACAGATATATGATTGTACTACTTAATAAATTACTTAGCACCGTTAGTTCTACAATATCTAATCATTAATCACTTTGTTGATAAAATAGGGCTTCGCAGTATTCACATTATTATAATGTACTTAAGCACTTAGCATCAATAGATAGGTCATATATAGAAGATCAAACACTAAGCACATTCATATGGATCCAATCTAATATTCACATATATCATTATCACTAAGCATTAGCATATCTATCCAATCATTTCAAAGCACTTAGTGAAAGAAGACATAAACACATTAAGACAAGCATAAAGTAAGACAACACAACGTTTACATGGTTCACCTCCACCCTGGGGCTTCGTCCACCAAATATTCTTCTTTATTATCTTCAGTCAATCAGTTACAAGCACAAATCCTTCAAAACGCTTACTCTGCACAGGACAGAATATCTGTGCAGCTCGCTAGATCCTTCTTCCTTGCGTCACAACACAAATCCCTCTGCAAGTCTTACACAAGATGCACAAAGCCCTTACAATACATACTAGCACTTATCCATTCATTTATCACTTAGCACACTGGATCTTCCTACCTCACTTAGAAATCTATTTATACTTTACAAAATAGGCCTAAACATGGGTAAAACCCATGGGCCAACATGCCAATCCCTTTACATTATCCCAAAATCTCAAAAGGGACCCAAAAGTGGGTCGAGATTCCATGATCTCCTCTTCATCCTATGCTCCTCCTTCGACAGGCTATCGAAGTCCCAAAGTAGGTCAACATGACCAGGAAATTTCCAAGACTTGGTCAAGGGCCAACATGCCCCCAGCACCCACCTATGACTCATCCCGAGTCACTCTGGTATGCCTAGTTCTGCATTGAACACCTCGAGCTTGGCTCGAGCTGCTTCGACTTGTTGCTTTGTTGTGGCCTATTGTTTGGTGAATGCATGTATCACTGTGTCGTTCACTGGCCCTTCTGGGTGTTTTTCTATTGTGATGATGACCTGTTCTAGCTCTACTCCTTGGCTCTCAACCTTTGTAAACAATAGGCATGCCTTATCGTGCACTAGTTGGAGCCATTGCTTTATTTCCATCACTTTGCTTTGGATCATATGGATTTGTTGCTGGGTTGTTCATTTCTTGTGAGACCTCTTCATTCTGTCTACAGCTGATAGGGCCTTCAGCTGCACCTGAAGTGTGTCTGTGTGTTGCTTCGCTTCCTGGAGCTATGACTCCAACACCTGTAACTCGGGGTTCTCAGTGAGGTTTTCATAGGTTTGAGCACTGTAGTTACTCAACTTCTTTCACTCCATGGAAAGAGATTTTAATCTGTCAACTGCACTGTGGGAAGTTTCTTTCCTTAGGTCTCTTACATCTTGAGGGGTCTCGGGCACAGTGTGGAGCTCCAATTCTTCTATGCATTGTTGGAGCTGTTGGATTACCTCTTCAAGTTATGCCACCTATTGTGGAACTCGCTCTTTAGTCTTTACTTCAAAAACTGTCATAGAGAAAAGTTCTCTGTTGACCATATCCTTAAATTTGAGTTGCTTGGGGACCAACTGTTCCTTGCTTTGTTGTAACTGTGATTTTTCTTCATCCCATTTTTCTTGCAGGAAATATTTTCCCGTTCTGCAACATTGTGTTTCTCCTCAAGGTCTTTTCGTACTTGTGCTAAATCCTGGGTGGTTTGTGTTGTCTCTTCTTGATCTCGTCAAAGGAAAGCTTCAACTATATCAATGATGTGGTGTAGTTGAGTTGGCTCATCACCTAGTTCTAGTGTTTCTAATGATGGAGGCACAGTAGAAACTGCGCGGCTGGACTGTAGTTCCTACTGCACTCCTTGAAGTTGAACCTTGATCTGATTGAACACCTCCTCCTGCTTAGCTTATTGCCTCTACTATCTCCAATGATGCATCGTTTAGTGTTGCGACGATGAAGTCGAATTTGTCTGAGGTGAGGGTGGTCTCAAATTTGGTCCTAGTTTCTTTTGATTTCTTCCTTGAGGAAGGTTTCATAGGGGAAACCTTCCTTTTCTTCGAGGGGTCCTCCTCGTCTCTAGGCAATGTAACCTCTCCTTTCTTCTATTCCACTTCTACACCATCTATCTCTCGCCCATCTCCTCCTTTCTTTGCTGAGATGGAAGCGGTCTTGATAGATGTGTAGTCTAAATCATGGACCTCTTCGGTCTTATTTATATTTCTAGGTCTAGGTGTATCATGCACTGCTTTTGGACTGTTAATATCATATATCTCTGTGGGGTCTACTGGGATGAGGAGGTCCATCAACCATTCCTTGGTGATTTCCTCCAAATCCTCCTTCGTCAACTTTTAGTATGATTGCATCTGTTATTTGTGCTCATCAATGCACATGGTGATATAGATGAAATGGAGGCCCACGTTGAATTTCATCAAGGGCATGAACCTGTGGAGAGTGTTCGGGGTTATACGAGGATCAGACTAGATAGTTGTCTTCAACTGGTTGTAATATGTGTGGAACATGAAATTTGACTGCCATTTTTTATTCATGTTGTTAAAGTACCACATTGTACTGAACTTCACAGCCAGAGGTTCAAACAACTCAATGTTCAGGAAGGTCTCACCTTTTGACATCTCCCATGCGATGAAAGTGACCAGTATGAAAAACCAGCTGAAGTGGAACTCGTATCCTTGATCCTGCACTTCCCTGCAGTTGATTTCCAACTGTTTTACCAAGTACTGCACCCAATTCATCTAAAGTCCTTATGCACACTTCCATGTGAGGTCAACTACGAACCCCATGACTTGGGTGGGTCGATTCTTTTGCACCAACTTTCTTGCAATCAATTGGTAGGCGAGGCACACTACATCACTCTAGATAGAAACTACCTTGTAGCCTCGCATGCCCTTCTCGACATCGCCGTAAGTGTCCTTTATCTTCTGGGCGAAAGTGCAATCAACAGTCTTTCCCGGGTAGAAATCTTGTGGGTCAGGGCCTTTCATTCTTAGACCTATGATCTAATTGATCAACGTCAGATCCACTGTGATATGATGGTTCAACCATAAATATTCTCCATGGTAGCAAGATAGCAGCAACTTGACGCATGAATTCACTTCTTGATTCCTTCCGAAGTGCGGGATCTTCATGACATTGAGTAGTGTGGAATGCATGAGGTTATGGATCCATGATTGAGGAATCATCTTTGAATTCTTTCCTTTTGTTCTAGTGAGATACTTATGCAGGGAGATCATGCTATAAGCCTTCCTATCACTGAGGTTGAAGTTGCTAAATTTCAACGTTGTGATTTTATCCTGGTCTACGCGCATTGTGTGTATCCCCTTCGAGAGGTACGTAGTGACCAAAGTGTACTAAAAAAATCCGGGCACACTGTCACGGTTGAT
Organism: Picea mariana; assembly: GCA_032191745.1. Taxonomy (NCBI): domain Eukaryota; kingdom Viridiplantae; phylum Streptophyta; class Pinopsida; order Pinales; family Pinaceae; genus Picea; species Picea mariana. Next base: position 560,240 of record JASDQU010100823.1, on the reverse strand, counting down.
TGTGCCACTCAGGGATGGTAGATAGGTAGGTAAAATACTCGGAATCAGCTTGGTATTTGTGAGATCATCTTTGTGCTTTGTTCACTTTTGATCTACTGGCCAGGATAGATCGGCTCGAGCAGTGGATGGAGAGGCCGAAAATCCTCTTGTCGAAGATTCTTTTACACCTGTAGACACTCCTCTCTCTGACATGAATCTTTCATTCATTAAGTCGAGGAGAAATTTCGTTACTGATTCTTCAACTGCGGTGATCTCGTCGGACATACGCGCTCAAGATTAAAATTATCGGGGTCACAAGGATATTAGATACGACACTAGAAAAAACAACAATAGTGCAATGATCACTTTATACAATTCTCTTAGTCTGTAGGCTTCAAATTCTCAGCTAGAAAAAGTGTTCTTCATGCATGGCATGGCTGGATAAGTAGGCAACTCGACAACTGTGTGCTTGCAATGGTTATGGGCCTCCATTAACTATTGTTTGATCTATTATGGCATGGTCTAACAGTATGATGACGTACCTTTATTGCCTTTCTTCCTGTTTGAAGCATCAATCGAACAGTTATAATATCCCCAACGACTATATTGCATTTCCATGGTGAAGTGCCATGTGTCACTATTCTGATATACCAACGAAGCTCCAACTCTACAAATTTTTTGTTAGTGAAGTTCCCTCTAGAATCGTCTATAACTTTTCAATATTAGCCCTCTTTTTACTTAGATTTATAGCCTTCTTTCCAGTGAGCTTCGTCTCAGTAGGTAATGGACCTTGACCATGTTGAAGGAGAATTTTTCCAAGTTGGCATATAGCTTGTGTTGTTGCAGGGTGTGCAGAACCTGTTGAATATGCTGCAAGTGTTCGGCCCAAGTCTTGATGTAAATGAGAATGTCATCTAGATACACCACTACAAATGTGTTGGTGAAGGGTCACAGGATATCATTCATCATCCTCATGAAAGTGTCTGGAGCATTTGTCAAACCAAAGGGCATGAACAACCATTCAAAAAGGCCTTCCTTTGACTTGAAGAACATTTTCCATGCATCTGTCTATTCTATTGGGACCTGGTGGTAGCTAGACTTCAAATCAATCTTACTAAAGTATTTTTCCCCCGTGATTTGATCAAGGAGGTCGTCGATTTGGGGAATCAGGTACCAATTTCTGACTATGATTTTATTCAGATATCGGTAATCAATGCAGAGTCACCAGGTTTCATATTTCTTCTGTACCATCACAATTGGGCTCCCGCAAGGTGATGAACTGGGACGGATGTGCCCCTTGTGGAGAAGTTCTTATATATGTCGCTTGACCTCCTCATTCTCTAACATAGAGTGGTGATATACTGGCCCATTGGGAAGTGATGCACTGGGGGTCAGATCGATGGGGTGCTTGACCTGGCAGTGCAGAGGTACCCCGGTAGGTGAGAAGAAGATATGTGAGTATTCTTCCATGACCTTATCTACTTGCTTCTACTGTGTGGAGATGTCGGCTACAGAGACCTTGGATGTGACCGTGATGTTTTTCTTATTCTGAGAGTGAATCACGAAGAAGACGAACTTCCTCGTCTAAGAGATGACCTTCCTGCATTGCTTAGCAGAGATCAAGGAAATAGCACTAGGTGGTGTTGATACTGAGAGGGGGTTGAATCAATATCAAGTACAATTTAAAACCTTTTTCAACTTATACTTAAACCATTCAACTATATCCAATTAGAAATGAATAATAGTATAAGAGTTACACCAATACACCACAATAAACCATGCACAATATATGAGAAATAATCAATAGTTATTGTTCAAGGGAAGTAATGACTTCCAAAGGTAGCTACAACTTCCAAATGTAAAGGGAGGGATAAACCTCCAAGAGGAAGATACAATCCTCCAATGTCAAGAGAGATTTGAACTCTCCATCCTTGCCCCTTCCTTCAACCCAAGAATATATGAGAGATAATAAAACTTTACATTAAATCATCACCATCAACCAATCATCACATAGAACCTGATAATGCTTCCTGAGACTTCTTCAATTTATGAAATTCTTCAATTCTTGGAGTACTCTGATCCTGTAAATAATATTACTCAATGTGTTCTCTGAAACTCCTCCAATTTTCACTCCTTGAATCCTCCCCAAAAAGAGGTTATAGAAAGAATGGTAGACTTTATTCAATTCTGGTCTAATCAGGAGAGTGAACTTTCACATAATTCCCCGCGCTCAATAATTAACATCTGATTCTGAAACTCACACACAAGAAACTACAGTTTGTACTATTTCAAATGAAATTTTTCCCACTTCATTTGGATTCTTGATGAAGAAGTTATGACTTTTTTACCTAGAACACCTGTTTATTGACTAGCTTTAGGACTGGTCACAAACCCTATCTTCCACAGAGTGGATCTCCATAATTATAGCGAATCAATAGATGAAATTTTTACCAAAGGTACCTTGATATGTATTCTCAATACCATAGTGATTTCACCATCTGAATCATTCTATAAAAAAAGTTATAGAAAAAATGGTAAGAAGACATGAAAATAACATACCTTAGAACACATCACCAAAAGACTTCATCCTCCCTTGAAATCCGGCCTTCTTTTCTTCTTATTTCCTCTGAAATTCAACTTATATCAAATGAATGTATAATGATGTTTATTTATACCATTTATGTCACTTCCTTTTAACATTAGGGCTGACTTGACACTCTCTTATTTTGTAATTCTTTTCTTTAATTATCTTCAGGGCTTACATGTACTTCCTTCTTCAATTCACTTTGTCATCTTCAAAAATTCATTTCTCCTCAACCATGAGGATCCACGTGACGTTACACATGTCACCAGAAACAATATGAGTATACTATCCATTCATGGGTGTTGTATATGCATGTGTATTATCCTTCATGTCCAAATACCTTTATCAATCTTGTGTTCCAAAACCCATGACTAGGGTTGACATCAATGACAACAACCAATCTTCCAACAATCTCCCCCTTTGTCATTGATGGAAACACTCATGCTCCCCTTATCATCATGATTCCAATTTCTCTCCCCCTTTGACATCAATGGCAAAGGTTAGGGATGCTCCCCCTGAGTTTAATGAAAAAATGTAACTCTCTTCTTTGGGGTTTCTCCCCATGAACATGTGGCACTCAATAATACTTCATCCTTATTTTTGGTCTTTGGGACATTTTCTTCCTTAGAATCCTTTTGTGTGGCTTATGTATTCTCTCTCTTCTTCATGCATAGGATGTATATGTTTTTTGGTCTTCTTGTTGCAGTTGCAACCAATCTTCCTAAGTTATTTTCTCTGATTTTACATTTTCGGGCATCAA
>JASDQU010100823.1:490159-528218 GCA_032191745.1 Picea mariana | reverse complement strand
ATGTGTACAAGTGGACATGTTTTTATTTTTGTATCTAGATTTTAGTAACAGGGAAGACAAGTCTGCATAGGGAAATGGAATAACGCCTTCTCTGCAAGATTGCATAGGGTGAGGCAAATATTGCTCTAACAATATGTGTTCACTATTTGCATTACTATTGTTTTCTAATTCACCATAGATATATATGTTTCTTCTGAATAATATAGTGTGGAAGAAGGCCGTTTCATTTTTTTATTTACAAGAGTTTTATTACACCTAGGACCATGGACATCAAGATCAAAGGTTGGAGCAGTGAGGACAACTGGTGTAAAAAAGTAAGTAATCCATCCCTCTGTTGACATTCTAATTGTTGAAATCGGTCTAGTGGGGAATTAGTACACCATTTGTTTCCTTCTTTCTTGGATCAAAGAGGGTTCTTGATCCAAGGGGGGGTTTCACCTATCCGCAGAGGGAGCTTTACCACAACAGAAAATTGGAGACCATACCGGGGAAGAAATATTTAGTCTTTACTTGGTATCTTATAGCCTTTTGAGTATTTCATGTTACTTGATTTTATTGATTTTGATGCTTATTTGTTGAATTATTCACTTCCCTCATTTCCATTGGGAAGTTGATTGAGTCAAACACTTGACCTTTTCACAGATATGGATTTTTTTTTTCTTTTCCACCATTCTCGGGACTTCATCCCCCCCTCATAGAGTAAAAAGTGATAATCCCTAATCATACCCCCCCACACGGTCTTAGGGAGTGACAACCTCTAGTTTATCACCATGCTTTCATAGTTACATGAGCGACAGTCCTTGTTTTGAGTGAATTTGGAGCTTGTTTTTCTTTCTGTTTGTTAGTGTTTTTTCTCATACCTTTACATTAGAATCATCCATGCTTGATTAGAGCTTTGATTGTGTAAAGTTTTGTTATTATCACATCTTTTGTTTCCTCTTTAGACTTTGCATTTCCTTCAAATTGTGAAATGTTCACGATTCCCTAGGTTAACTTGATTATCTAGTTCAAACCATTTCATTTGTATTTTCATCCTCATTATTTGTAGGGTTTCAAACTTTTGTCTCTTTGATTCCAAAACCTTCTAAGTGTTTTACTTGATTGATTTGGGATCCTTTTCTTTGATTTGGAGGTTGCTTATTTTGCATTAAGTCTAGTTTTTTAGTATCTTGGTCTTCTCCTCTTTGGAAAACATATGAGATCTTTTGGAGACTTGTTTTAAATGTGCATTCAATCTTTTCTACTTTATTTTTGAGGTTTCCATAAAGTGATTTTCCTCTATTTTTCATTTTGGATTCTTGTTTGAACAAGTGTTGAAGGCATCCTTGTTTGGATTATTTTAATTCTTGATTACTTGTTTTCTTAGTCTTCTTTTGTGTTCTTTGCAAGTGTCTTTGAGTCCTTTCATTTTGAAAAATTATTAAAAAAAAAAAAAACTATTTTGAGTTTTCATATAATTTGAAAACAAGAAAAAAAAAGTGTTGCATCCTACATTTGTAGGTGGAATGTTATTGGTACAAATTTTAGATCTTGTCTTTATTTTGGGATTTCACAGACATTAATTTGATAGTTTGGAATTTCAAGTTTTCTCCATTTGAAAATGGAAAAGTGAAAGTTGCATTAGTATTGGGTGTGTATTTGCATTAAGAAGAAAACAATTGCTTCTTCTTTCCTCAGATAAAATTCATTGAAAGAAAAACTTTGCATCTCATTCCTTCTGCATGGTTTTGGAGTCGAGTCCTCACTTCATGATTTGCATCTTTGTACACCCTTTTGAGTAAACAAATCATTAAAATTAACTAATGTGCTTAATAAAATCAATTAGACATTTTTATTTATTTATATCACACCAACAATAGTATAAGAATAGGGCCTTTGTATTAGGGTGAAGTGAGCAAAATATCCAAGGCTACTAAACAAGACTATAGAATACTAGAGAGAGATAAATATAGTAGTAGCAATTAACGTTAGTTGGGAAATATTCTCTAACACAGGATTCAAACACAAGGTCAAGTGAAGAATTTTTTTGAGATTTACCCTCTTTCTTTCTCTTAGTGGGACTATTGCAAGTTTGGAGATTTGAAGAGTGGAAATTCCTCAAGGTGACACCACTTCTTCTTATTTTTTGGCTCACATATTTATATCTGGTATTCCAAGTTCCATTTTCGATTATTGACTATCGATGGTACCCCCCTTGGTCATTCATTGTGAATTGGTAAACATAGTAACCTATCCTAGGATTCCACACACATGACTGCAAGGGGGGTTCCTTCTATAAAGAAGGTTTTGTTTAGGGGTCGTAATTCCCTTTAAATCAATAGTAGGAACCAAACCCGCCATGGAGGCCCAACTAGACTCTATAGCGTTTGATGGTGGAATGGTTCTCCAGATCTTTCGATTTGGCCAATTTATCGATGGGCTTTATGTAGTGATTGACGAGATATATTCTTATGAAAGTTCCTCCTTCAGTTTAATTGTTCTCTTTTTTGTCTTTTATTTCATTAGATAGGTCGGATTAAAACATGTGTGTTGGTATAAACCAGCTGGTAAAAGGGGGGTTCTTAGCTATGGAATAATTCTAAGCTTGGGATAATCCTTGTGCTCAAGCATGCAGACAAATATATTCACACATGTGACAAGCCGAGTACTAATACGTTAACTTGATGGTATTTCAATTATTGACTGAGATACAATTATCGAAAGAAAACATACATTCAATAAAATTATGGCAATAAAAATAGTTTTCTTAGATCTAGCATTAATCACACATTAACACACCAATTTGCTTTCATCATTAGAGACAAGAACTAAAAAAAATATTGAAACAACTAACTTATCAATAGATTTAGAAATTATTACTCATTACAACATCCATTAATGAAATAAAGTTGGAAGTAATTCCTCATCAAATCCAATCACATGAAGCCTTTGATGAAAAATAGACATTTTTCTCTGGTCCTAAATGGGACTTCTCAATTAAGGTAGTTCATAAATAGTTCTTTACGATTCCAAAAATGAGGCTCTTTTCCCAAAACCAGAGACCTTTGCTAAAAGGTCAAGCCTCGTATTTATAATGAATCATTAACTAAAAATAGCTATTTCAGGTGTAATATAAGTAAAAAAAATATCACCACATGGTGTTTTCATCTCCATATTCTCTAAGAACCATCAAATAGTTTTATTGAAGTGGATGAATCTTCTCATAATCCAACCACTTGATGAAGAGTTCCCCACATGTGATGGAATACGGGAACCTATGCTGGTCCGTCAAGGCTAAAATAATTTCCTTCACTTCTATTAATCGTGCTTTGTACTTGACTATTTTGACACTTAACCATTGAAAAACTTCTCTAGCCTTAATCGAGCACTCCATGAACTGTTGTACTTGACTTGGCACCATGCTCACCACCTTTTCTATCTTTGGTGTCCATGCCAAGTCTTGTTCTGCATGTTTCTTGACTATGTCATGCAGGTCGACAAAGTCCTCGGGTGAGCCAAATTCTGGGAGGCCGATGTCTCTCATCTCTCAATTAATCCTTTCCTAGATCTTTTCGTATTCGGCCCACTTCTCCTGAACCTCCTGCTAAGGTTCTTGGGCCATTTTTACCCAATATTAGTCCACTTTACTGATCTGATATATGATTCTATCCCTCAGTACCCGAATTTCATGCTCTTCAGTGTCTCAACCTTTTTGAACCGCACTGATGTAATCGATCCTTTCTACTTATTGGTGAGGATTATCATACCACCTTTCCACATCCTTTCAGGTCGCTAGTTTCATAAGAGTGTCTTCTTGGAAATCAGTTATGCTTGTAGTGAAAAGGTGTCGTTAATTTTTGAATTTGGCATAGGCATCTTGGAACTCACTTCTCAAAAATACCATGGTCTGGGTGGAGTCCTAATAGTATTTTTCCAAATGTCGTAGATGCTCCAAATCCTTAATTGAAGCAACCATATCCTTTTCATATATTCTTTCTCTATCCAATGTGGCATCTGTGATATCCATCCCTACGCCGATAAGCTCAGACGTCTTGGATTGTTCTGTGCTGAGAAACTTCTCCTCTGTAGTGATGAGAATCGAACTATACAATGTGAGCCTCCTCTTCTTAGTGGTTCTCTTCATGATGGATTTTCTCTTCCTATCATAGGAAATCGCTTGTATGTTGGCGACCTCATCAACAGGTCCAAGGATTTATTGTTCTCCCCAAGTTAGAGTATTTCCTAGACTCTCGGTTGTATGTATTTGTTGCAGGATTGGTTTCTAGACTTATTCTATATGTCCCAATGACTCAACCTTCATTTTTTGTGCATTATATGGTGAGACATTGGCCAAAATTGAAGAGTCAGGGATAGGTCTGGTACTTACCTGGTAATCGATTGTCGATTTACCGATTTATTGCTATGGAACTTTCTCTTTCCAACCTCTCGATCCTAGCTCATCCCTCGAGTTGTCTATTGGGGTTCCCGAAAAGTCAAGTATCTTAGTTTCCAAGACACTTTCTACCTCATGGTCGCTCTACAGAAGTTTTTGAATTGAAGCATTGAGACCTAGGGTAGATACTTTATCGGGTTCCTTTTCCTCTATAATCTACACCAGAGTCACCAGAGAAACCTCCAAACTCTCCTCATCATCATAGATAGTTATTAAGTCAAACAAGGGGTTTGGTACACTTTTCTTACCTGATGTCCTCACTATCTCAAGCTGGGTTGAAATTCCCCTTGGTGATATGATCTATGGTGGAGGAACTTCAGGGTTTTCTGGCCTAGTGATTTCTTCCAATTTTATTGGATCTAAGCCACTTGGCTCTCCTCTACTTTTGATTGGGTTATCAACAGGAATCCTCAACATTTATACAAGATCAGGGTCATTCTGCAACTCATCAATGATTTTTTCTGCCCATTCTAGCAAGAGCAACCCTCTTCTTTGTACCTCTGTAGTCTCAGTTTCTCTGTTCTCTTCCTAAACTCTAAGGGCCTCTTGAGTCGACTACTCTATTGTCTCCACTTGTTCATCCATGCACATAGCATTGAACCTAGTCATGTTCAGGTTTTCCATCCTCTATACTAACTCCTCCCAGTCTTGAGCACATTCTGTGAAAATTTGATCATCAAATTTAGCATGAACGTATGGCCAACAGGATGATACCTATGAAGCATGTTGGAGGACCATGCCTTTAGGTTTGTTCTTCTAGAATTGGCCTAACAGGATCTTGAATTCAAGTTGGCTCAACTCTTCTTGTTTGGCCCGAGAAGTGTCCTTTACCAAATAAAACCCCACATGGAAACCTTAGGGTATGGAAGCATGCTTCTTTTCTTTGACTAGTGTGGCATTGTATCCCTACAGGATAGTATGATAGCAGATTTCTCCCACAATGAGTCAGTTTGGGACGTAAGCGGGTAGTATATGTGGCGCTCTGGTGGCCTCGAACACCCTGATATAGGTCAAGCTTTCATATAAATACCAACAACCTACCTTCACTACCATTTTATTGGCCATTGTGGATAATCTCGGGCATTCTTTTTTAAATACAATAAAATTAATATGAGTGATGAATTCATCGCAAGTGAGTTCGTAGGATTTTTTTATACATGTTCTCTCATAGTATGTTGAAATAAATGTGGACAAGGATATTTGCAACATGCTAGCTTAAATTCACACTGATTAAGAAATTTCCTATAGAGATCACATCGAGCAGGTACAAGGCCATGTGGAAAGTGGGTGCCTCCCCTTCTTTTGGTGTCTAAGCATGTTGTACATAGATTCTCAATTTCTTGGAAATTATCGCTCCCCAGTTGAAGTTGCTTCCAGAGATCACCACTATGTATGCCAAGGGAATCCATTCTTTCGAAAACTTGGAGCAGTCTTGATCCAGGATCTTTTCGTCAGGTGACTTATTAAATAATTGCATAAAATGAGCATAAACAAAAGTACACCATAAAGAAGGAAAAGATCAAAAGGAAAGAGACATATGAATGCAATATGAACAAAAAAACTTGATAACGGAGTTCGTCCCTGGTGGATTACGTCTCCGGGTCCTACTCTCAAATGGGTAGGTCTTTTTATTATCTTCATAAAAGAATTGGGAAAAATACATAAGTATACCTCATTCTGGAGTTAAGCTACATAATCTTTGCTCAGATCAGAAAACCAACATCACCACTGCGTTCATGGCATCGAATTACCTAAAAATTATTGTCTCCATGCCTCAATCTGAGTTTGACACTTTCAGGCCCAAGAGACACCCCTACTTCGGTTATCGCACCTTACCTCTATAATAAATGACTAATAAATATCAAAATGTGTTCCTTTGTCTCGAAAACTATGCCTAAATCTGTATGGGCGCACTCTTGGTTCTCCTTTATTCTGTCTCAAATGCACTAGCGAACACCCCTTTTTATACAAAAGGAAGGAGGTTATGTAATAAGTGATTCCTTTGGTGAAGTGGTTAATGGAGGCTAAGTTAGGGAATTGGTTGGTGGAGGTTCCAAGGTCGAATCCCATGGACCTCCTTTTAATACACATGGTTCAACAAATTGGCGGGCTCTACTATTCCTCATGGATATTCTGGCAGTGGTTTAGGCGGAGGCTATATATAGAGGACAGTTGGCATATTCCCCTAAAATGGAAGAATGGATATATGTGGTGATTTTGGAATGGTTGTATGGTTTGGCATATAACCAAGGACTGGGACGAAGGCCTAGCCCATTCCTTCCCCCATACAAAACCTTACTAAACTCAAATAAAATGCTTGTCATATTACAAACAAGAAACACATGGTGGTATGTTGGTTAGCGAGGAGGTGTGAGGTCTTTGGGATAGGATTTTATAGGCTTGAATCATGTGCAGTCATATATGTTTACACATACCAACCACTAGAGGGGTGCCATGTGGCTGCCCATGATTGGTCCATGTGGCACCATATCATTTGCCCAATAAAATGCCACTTGTCACAACTTAATTTGCCTGTGTCTGCCATCAGACTGTATGACCTTGTCACATCATCCCATGCCAACTCAACACTTTTCCACATTAGATATATGGACATGACATGTGTCACCCTTGCACTGGTGCCACGTGTCACCTTGACCTTTTTACTTTTTGACCAAGTTTGACCTAAACTTTGACCGCTTATAACTTTTGGTCAGTAACTTTGTTTGATGAGTCATTTGCACCGTTTGAAAGCTTGTGACATTCTCTTCATGATCATGCCATTTTCATTGATTTTTGGGAACTTTGAATTTAATCCCTTTCTCTATCAATTGAATAAATTTTGAGCATTCTGAGTTGCCTCTATGCATTCTGAGCTATTCTTAGCATTCTCTAGATCCTTTTTGGATCACACCTTCCCACTGAGATCTTTTTGGACCACCAAATGATTTCATCAATCAACTGGTAAGTGAGGGGATTTCTCCCCCACTCTTTCCTTCTCGATTCACCATGCCTTGTTGGACTGTGTACCCTTTAGGCATACTCGAAGATAAGTAATTTCATTCCTGTGTGAATTCTTCAGTCTTCGATCGAGGATGGAATATTCCTCCATCTACTCCTTGACTACTTGGTTGATCTATTGAATCCCATGAATGAACTTGTGATTTGCATCTCTCTCCCTAACATATTTCCCATATAGCAAGTCCAAGTGGATCTTAGGTAAATAACCAAGACAAGTCTCAACTGGCGAATCCTGAGTGAAAGTATACATGACTTGATTATACATAGACTAGACATATAGTAATTGATCATCCCATGACCTAGGATGTTGGTTGCAATATCCTTGAAGCAACTGGACCACCGTATTTTTTGCTACCTCTCTTCGCCTGTCGGCCTGTGGATGGAAAACAATGCTCCTCCCCATCATGGTGTCCATGAGCTGCCACAATTATTTCCAATATTCTCCTAGCAATCAAGACTCTCAGCCAGAGATAATGAACGTGGACAACCCAAAATGGACCCTTACATACTGGGATAACAAAACAGCAACATGCTTGTCACACATTCTATCCACTGCTACACCTAAGTAGACATGACTCATACTAGACATGGGTAATCCCCTTACAAAATCCACTGAAAATTTTTTCCAATGATAAGAGGAAATAGGAAGTGGTGTGTACAGCCCTGGCCTTTCAATAGTGGGCTTACAAAAGTGGAACACACATTCCTTTTTAATAGCAGTTACAAATATTTTCCTTCGAGGAAAATTCCATCACTGTAGATACATTACAATTCCCAAGTACAAATGAAACAAAATCCTCTTCAGTTACATGCACTTCCTTGTAGGAAGGAAAGAGAGGTTTACTCAAATGGTGGAGTAAGTTGTCCTGCAAACAAAAATTCTTCACCTGCAAACCCTGGAAGATCCCACATACATCTTTGAATATTTCATCAATAGTATCCCATCTATGATTATTGATATGAGCTAAGGAAACATTCTTCAAAATAATAGATGTAATAGTAGGAGATCCAAAAAGCATGTTTGTCCTTATGACATTGGTACTGAGACTGATCTCAAACTTGTATGGCAGCTGAAGGTCATGTAAGGTGAGCATTGGCACAATGTCTATCTTTGAAGTGTCGAAGGTCTTATGTTGGATGCCTTCACACTAAAAGACCTATATCATCTCAAAAAATTCATTCTTATGTAAAGTATCAAGAACATTAACAACATTAGACCTATCATGGCATTCCCCCTTTACAATCATGAGTACACGATTCTTATTAGTGTTTATAACTCTTTTTACTAGGATTTGGCTAACAAGTGTTGATTTGTCCTTTATGCTATGAAATTTAATGATGTATTCCACTCCATGTTTTGTAAGATGGTATTTGTTTTCCTTTAGAAAGAAGATAGATTGTCTATCATACAAATAGGGCCTCCCTAATACAATACCAAATACATCCAAAGGAACCACATCTAGGTCCACTTCATCTATCATCTTAGAAGCAATAGAAAACCTCAAACTAGAGAACTTAGTGACATTTAATGTAATGTCCTCAACCATCCATGTTGGGCCACGCTATGCCAGAGAACTCTTATTGTTCTCTCTGTGGAATATACTGTAACATCCAGTATCCAACTGAGCTATGCCACATAAATTTTTTGAATTGCATACAATTAATATACATACACATAGAACTATTTCGGAAGCATTATATATAAAATGTAAAAATACAAATGCATCTGTAAATACACGGATTCACACTAAAATAACAGTAAACATATACATGCAACATATATAGGAAATACCCATAAAAATAAACACAGTTATAACCGCACACATGAAAACCCATAAAAATAAGCATGTAAATAACAATACAACATGTGAATTTATCACACAATTGACACTTGTTTTGGTAATAATGTCACCAACTACGTACATACCTTCCATGAGCCTCCCATCCTTAGATCACATTGTTCATCACTCTCAACAGTGAGTCACCCCCGAGCTAGAACTAAAATCCACCCGGGTAAAGGGATTCCTAACTAGGCTAAAGACTCGTAGACAACAGGAAAGACTATGTCACATGTGACAACTCAAACTAACAGCCTACAGTTCCTCATTCCCCACATGCCTGTCCCACCCAGGAAGTGTACCCCTTCTCTGCTCAGTAGTCCTTCGGCTGCCCCACTTCCTTTCAGGGCTTTAACAATAGGCCGGATAGGAAGTCTCAGAGCAATGTAGCTGCAGTTTAGCACCTTCAGGAAATAAATTCCCAACAATTATCTCACTCAGAGAATTGCTCAAGGTCCTAACAACCTGCCTCTTCAATATCCCACGGGCTTGAAAACCCGCTTCTTCAATCCAAATCCCAAGATAACCAGCTACACCCTCACCAAAAATGGTCATGGATACAGGTTCATGTACAGTCATGAAGGTATGAAAGATATCTTAATGAGTGTGTGCATACTCATGGATGATTTACTGGATAGTAGGAATTGGTGGTCAGAATGATGGATGAATCCTGGAAAAGATGATTGGAAATGAACTAAGTCCCAACAATATGTATGCATGTCCCCAACTTGACACTTGTCATGTTGGGAGCTACTTTGGCCCACTTGTCCCCAACTTTAGAACTTAGGATAAAATAACTATCCATACTTTATGATTTAAGAAATATTAATATAATGTTCCTTTTTGGATTAAGCTCTCTATATTAGCCCTTTTTATTAACTTTTAGGCCCCTCCCTTTCCCTAACTAGAGGAGTTTAGTTCCCCATCTCTTTTATCGTGTTCGATCTACACATAGCGATGTATTTTATATTAATCATGAGACATATACAAAAATAGGCACACTGGCCTTTAACATTTAGGATCTCTAGCCTAATCATCACAAAACGACTCACCAACCTATAAAACATAACATACACACAAAGGCTCCCTGACCTTAATATCATGCACACTTAAGTTGTTGTGCATTGTATCCAAGAATGTGCACACTTCATCCTTTTACTACGCAGTACATGCACGCACTATGCCATGAAAGTTGCATACAAAAAATGATATAAAAAAACTCATCATCTTAAATGGCTTTGCATTTACATTTACAATGGGGTTTGGCCGAGGGATATTACAATCCCCTCCCTTTATTTATGCACTATCCTCAATGCATCATGTACCCATATACAACAAAATTTTCAAAAATCCTCAAAAAGATGCGGGTATTCTGCCCGCATTGCATCCTCATGCTCCCAAGTAGCATCCTCGGGACCGTACAAGGTCCATTGAACCTTTACAATCCCTATGGTTTGATTCTGGAGCCGTTTGATTTTCCGGTCCAAAATGCGTACCAGATGCACTTGAAAAGCGCCTTCTTGCTCTATCTGAATCACATTCCAATCAATAACATGATTAGCATAAGGTATATATTTCTTTAGCAATGAGACATGGAATACATTATGAACAGACATAGATGCAGGAAATGCAATCATATAAGTAACTGGACTAATCTTCTCTAGGATTTCAAATGGCCCACAATATCAAGCTGCCAACTTTGAACAATTTCACAACTTCAGGGAACTTTTGTTGGCCTTCACTTTCAAGTATACATGGTCACCCACTTTAAATTCCCTGTGATTTCTGCCTTTATCAACATAATGTTTCTGCCTGTCTTGGGCAACCTTTAAATTTTTCTTTATTTTTATCATTTTCTCCTCCATTTCCCTGAGAAAATCTGGTCCAACCACTACTCTGTCTGCTAGGTTATCCCAACTTACTTGTGTGTTGAACTTTTTTCCTTAAAGTGTCTCAAATGGGCTCATCTTTAGAGATGCTTGGTACCCATTGTTATAAGAAAACTCTACCAAGTGTAGGTAGTCTTCCCATTTTTATGGTTTATCCATCACATACATCCTTAACATATCCTCAATCACTTGTTTCACCCTCTTTGTTTGTCCATTTGATTCTGGATGATAAGTTGTACTGAAATTCAAATTTGTTCCAAATCCATTAAATATTCCCTTCCAAAATTTTGAGGTAAATTTTGGATCTCTGTCAGACACAATTGTCTTGGGTATGCCATGTATTCTAGCAATTTCCCTCATATAAACATCAGCAATGTTCGCTTCCTTGTGAGTGAGCTTAACTGGAACAAAATGAGCAGCTTTAGTAAGCTTATCCACGACTACCATGATAGAATCATGTTGCTTGTTTGTTCTAGGAAGTTTGGTGATGAAATCCATTATTACAACTTCCCATTTCCACTTAAGAATGGGTAATGGTTGTAGAAAACCAACTGGGTGTCTATGCTCAGCCTTTACCTTTTGGCATTCCAAACATCTAGCAATAAAATCAGCAACCTCTTTCTTCATGCCTGGCCAATAATATTGGCTCTTGACAGTTGCAATAGTTTTCTGATATCTTGGGTGCCCATCATAAGGTACATTATGCATTTCTCTCGATATTATACTTTTCAATTCTTGAGAATTTGGTACATAAATTCTTCTCCTGTACATGAGAATTTCATCATTATCTAGCTTGTATTCCTCAATTTTCTATTGCAAAATACCTTGCTGTAATTTTGCCACTAATTCCTTGTATTGCAAATCTGATTTTGCAACCTTTGCAATTTTGTCTTTCAAATCTGATTGGTACATGCTAATGGTTGTATAATGCAATTCATTCACTCTTCTATTGAGTGCATCAACCACTTTGTTCTCTTTCCCCTGGATGTACTTTATATCAAAGTCATATTCACTTAGCAATTCTAACCATCTGGTTTGCCTAGCATTTAGACTTGGCTGATCAAATAAATATTTAAGACCAGTGTGGTATGTCCTCAGCTCAAACCTTTTCCCCATGAGGTAGTGTCTCCATTTCCTCAATGCATGCACTATGGCTGCCAACTCCAAATCATGAGTCACATAGTATCTTTCATGCTCCTTTAACTTCCTTGATTCATAACATATAACAAGCCCCTTTTGAGTGATGACTCCACCAAGTCCCTCTTTACATGCATCTATGCATACAATGAAGTCTTCATTTGGGTATGCAATCCTTAGTATTGGGGAACTTTTTAATAATTGTTTAAAGTTTTGGAAACTCTTTTCACAATCCAATGTCCACTGAAACTTCACACCCTTTCTTTGTAAGGAAGTGATTGGGTGTGCAATCTTTGAGAATCCTTCAATAAAACTCCTATAGTAGCCTACAAGTCCCATGAATGATCTGACCTATGTCACATTCTTTGGCACTGACCATTCTCTAATGACTTCTATCTTCTCAGGATCCACTACTATCCCATCCTTTGAAATGATATGCCCCAAATAATGAATTTTCTTCTAATAAAATGAGCTCTTGCTCAACTTGGCATACAAATGATGCTCCCTTAATACTTGCAAAACTAACCTCAAATGATGCTCATGCTCTTCTTCTAACTTGGAATATATAAGAATGTCATCCAAAAATACATTGACAAACTTGTCTAAATATTCTTGGAAAACACCATTCATTAAGCACATGAAAACAACTGGTGCATTTGACAACCCAAATGACACCACTATGAACTCATAATAACCATGCCTTGTTCTGAAGGTGGTCTTGTTGATATCTTCCTCTTTAATCCTTACCTGATGGTATCCTAATTTGAGATATATCTTTGAAAATATCTTGGCATCCTTCAATTGATCAAAGATCTCATCAATCATTGGCAGAGGATACTTGTTCTTAACATTCACTTTATTCAATTGTCTGAAATCAATGCACAATCTTAATGTTCCATATTTCTTCTTCAAAAACAAGACTGGGGCACCCCAAGGTGAAACACTTGGGCATATATACCTCTTCTTTAGAAGTTATTCAAGATGCATTTGTAACTCCTTCAACTCTGGTGTACTCATTCTGTAAGGAGTCTTTGCAACTAGAGATACTCCAGGCATTAGATTTATAGAGAAATCAATGTCTCTCTTTGGGGGTAGTCCTAGTACCTCCTTGAACACATCTTTAAAATCTTCTAGGACTGCATAATCTTCCAAATTTGGCACCTTATCTTTAGGTGTCTCCTCCATATGAGCTGCAAATATTTGACACCCTTTTCTGTAACATTTCTTTAGTTGCAATGCTGAAATTTCTCTGATGGTTACTGCCCTAGGAATTCCCTTCACTTTTCTTAGTTTCCATTCCTCAGCCAAGCAAGTAAATGCTTTGTTATGACAGTCTAAGAGAGCATGATGTTGGTCCAACCAATCCATCCCAATTAGACATTCATAGGAACCTAAAGGCAAGATGTTCAAATATACCCTAGTGTTCAGTCCATTCATGTCCATAAGACATGACTTAACCATCTCATTAACTTTTCTTTTGGCTCCGGTAGCCAGCTACACCAACCAATATTTCTGATGCTTGCTTCTTGGCAAATGAAAAATTTCCACCATCTTAGGATCTATATAACTATGACTAGCTCCCGAATCAATTAAAATAGCAATGGCTTGGTTGTTAATCATACCTTCCACTTCAATCATATGTGACTGATACTCTGCTTGTTTATTGTCCAGGGCTGCATGGATTCTGGGTACATTTCTACCCATGTCATCCACTATTTCATCTTGTTGTACATTGTGAATAGTCCTCCCTTTTTCACCTCTGTGAGGACAATATTTGAACTTGTGATCTCCTTTGCAACCCTAACATTGAATAGGTGTCTGCCTTGGCTTTTGACTCCTTTCCTCAATCATTTAGGGTTCTCTAGAAGTTTTTGTCCCTGTGGATTATTTCTAAAGAATGGTGGCTTAGATCCTTTCTTCCTTTGATCCACCTTGAACTTATTTTGTCTTCCCAATATTTTTGGAAAGTTGGCCTTTCTTTTTGCTGATCATATATGCATTTATCTCACCTTATGGTATCTAATGTATTGGGATCATCATACTGTATTTTGTCACTGATGAATGATGGAAATCTACTGAAATACCTTTGAATCTTAACTGTCTCATCCTTGATGAAAGAGACATATTTCAGCAGTTCTAAAAACCTTCTCTCATATTCATCTATTGGCATACTCCCAAGCTTGAGTTCAAAGAACTCCTTCATTTTCTTGTCATAATATCTCTTAGTCAAGTATTTCTTCTCAAAATACTTCTTAAATTCTCTCCAAGTAACACTTTTTTCTTTAATGTGTTGCACCTGCACAAGTTGATCCCACCACATGGATTCCTTTCCCTTGAGTTGATAGATGGAAATTCTACCTTCTGCATGAGAAGAATAATTACGCAATTGAAAATGCTTTCTCATGCCCAACAACCATGTTTCTGCATCCTCATCCTTCTTGTGCTCACCATCAAATGTAGGAGGTTTGATTTTGTTTATTTCTCCTTGTATTTCATCCACCCCAGACCACTTGTGCTTTCTAACAGGGGATGGACTTGGATGGAATAGCAGCCAACTCAATAAATCTTCAGGTCCCTTTTTTCTATTTTCTTATTATTACTAATTTACTATCTATTAGCCCTTCATATAGCTATAATGACCTTAATGACCTTCCTTCACAAATTGCTGACGTTGATCTGTTCAGGATCAATTGGATTGAAGCTATACCATCATCATTGGCTGGAATTGGGATATCCATGAGATCTGAATCACAGTCTGTATCAACTAAGCAAATTCTCAGAATACCCAAAATTCTACATTCCCTGAGAGCAATGGATTCTTCTTTTTGATTGGTAATTATCGTAATATCGGATAAGCTCGTCATGTATCTAATCCCACCTAGATATTTCTGCAATTGGTCCAATTGTCTCTTGAGCGTTGCTGCTTCTTTATTTGGAGGTCGATTGAATCGTCTCGTATCTTGTTCTTTTTTTAAATCCTTGAACTTCTGAGGTCTCGTCTCTGTAGTAGACCAATTAGTTAACATACCACCAATCCATTTTCTATTTACATAATGACATCGAGCTTTTGTAGCAGCTGATGCTACTAATTCAGCTGCTTGATATTTCGTACTGACTATCAGGAATTGTTTTCCCCTACCTGCTATATCAAACGCCAAATCACAAGCTTCTAATAAAGAACGAGCAGTTTTAGCGAGATTTATAATATGAGTATCTTTACGCTCTGTAAAAATGTAAGGTGCCATCTTAGGATTCCATTTCCTAGTTTTATGTCCTAAATGAACTCTTGCTTTTCTTTTTTCATCAAAAGGCTTGTGACTTCCTGATTTGCTTGAGCCACTCTCCTTATCCAATTTATTTTCTATTTTTTTCAAGATCTCTAATAACTTCATGTTGAAGTCATCCTGCTTCTCCTTGGATCTCATAATCATTTCATTATCATCTTTATGGATTTGGACATTCTTCTGTAAATTTTTAATGGTTTATGCCATATTCATATTTTCATCCCTTTCTTCTCCATGTCCATTGGAGTTTGTTCCTTAATGCCCAAATGGACATCCATTCCTCTGATTTCATATTCATGACTGTAAGTCCCCCGTGCCTCTTCCATTCCTATGGAATTTGCACTGATATTGATCTGATCTATTTGTTCTTAACTCTGCAAAATGTGCAGCCAACAAAACTTTGTCAGACTAACTGTCTCAACAATTTCATAAAAAATATGAACCATTTTGGTTCAATAATATGTCAGAATCCTTTCTTCTAATTTTATGAAAGTTTGAATGACTAGATCAATTTTCTGGGTGGATATTTAGATTCCATTGTTCAATACCTTTCCAATGCCTGTTCACATGCTCAATTCCGAGTCTGGCGCAGAAAGTTATGGTCATATGAAATTTTCCCATTAACTTTTCTATTCACACTTCCACTTGGCGCAATTCTGCATTGTAATTATGCATTCTTGCACTTACTCCATTGTATATTTCGTAGGATCTCAATTGGGTTTCTTCATAAACATATTATGGACATTATTTCCAAGTTTCACCTCATTTTGGGTTCTGGGATGCTAGTTACAACCTGCTGAAGTTCTAGGCCAATTTGTGTTTTTGGTTTGGAATGTTATAGGTACCTTATTTTCCATATTAAACACCTTTAACATGCCCAAAACTTAAATTCAGATCTGGGACTGTTTTCTATGGTTCAATAGCTTTCCATTGACTTCTCTTGCGCCTAAATCCGATTCTAGAGCAAAAAGTTATGCCCCTTTGAAGTTAGTTGGGTCTTACAATTTACTCTCCAGTGTTTAAGCTATAACTTTCTCATAAAAGCTATGTTTGATGAACAATTTACACCATTAGAAAGATCTATCTGATCTCTTTCATTTGAGTTGTAGAGACACAGTGTACCTTTGGTACACCTCTGCCTCCTCGTTTTTGACTTGCTAAAAATGCTCTTAAGGCCCTCAAAAACTTGTTGCAAAAAGATGACGTTCAAATGATATAAAACATCGCAGAAAATCACTGGTTTTGTGCTATTGTTCACCCTCTAAATGACTTCATGCTCACAAATTTCAATCTATGCACCCGTATTTACCATGTGCATCAACAACATAAGGTAAATCATGCTTCGCGCACTTTAAAACCATTGTGTATCACTTCTCTGTCGTGCTAATAACTTGCGCGGAGTACTTTTATGTTGCATGCCAATACCCACTGCGTACAGTTTTGGTACCGTGCGTTGATATCCACCGTGCGCAATTTTTGTACCACGCGCTGATATTCCACATGCATTTCACTCGACGTGCTGCACCATGCCAAATTTTAGTACGCCCCACCGCACACCAATACTTTGCACGCACCATTCACTAAATTGTCATGCGACCACATTTACCCACATTGTGTGCACAACTACCATACTCCACTGCGCACACCATGCAATGCTAATTTTATCGTGTGGTCCTATACAACAACATTTTTCTGCGCGACACCAAAATTTAGCACGCACGCCCGCACACTAACATTTTTCCGCGTGGCACCGAAATTTAGTGCGCACACCTGCACACTAACATTTTTCCACGCGGCACCAAAATTTAGTGCAGACACCTACACACTAACATTTTTCCATGCGGCAACGAAATTTAGCGCGCACACCTACACACTAAAATTTTTCCACGCGACATCAAAATTTAGCGTGCGCGCCAACACGTCAATATCTTGCCGCCCAGTGCCAAATTTTACCTATCACTAGATTTTTACTGCGCATCATGTATTTTTAGTGCACCCTCCTGTGCACACTCATTTTTATGCGCAACAATTCCTAGTGAATTCCACTGCAGAAATTGGGGCTTTTGCTTAACTTTTTTCCCCAATTTACCATAGACATTCTACAACTTTGAAATTCGTTCAATTTCACCTGATAACACTAGTTCAACCTCTGTAACAACAAATCGTTGTGGGTTGACATTTCTGGAATGAATTTATCCAAAAATCAATTTGTGAATTGAGAATTTTAATTATAAAACTCACTCCAACTATTATGGCTCCTCTGTAACTACAAATTCGACCAATTCCAGGTCCTAATTTGCTAGAACATATATTAAAACAATAGTATCTCACCACTTGGCCGAATTTCCCCATTTTCTCATGAATTTAAAAATAGAAATTGGGGCTTTTCCCCAATTTTGCCCAATTTGTGTTACTTTTTTACCATGGATGCTCTACAAACTGAAATTTGGCCACTCCGAAATAAATCCTCTGTGACATTTCACTTCAACTCATCTTGTTCGGCCCATCCAAGATCAGCGTTGAAAACTGAAGCTCTGATACCAATTTGTAACGTCCCCGATCATCCATGTTGGGCCACGCTACGCTAGAGAACTCTTACTATTCTCTCTATGGAACATACTATAACATACCCAGTATCCAATGAGCTATTCCACATAACTTTTCTGAACTACATGAAATTAAGATACATACACACAAAAATATTGCAAAAGCATTATATATAAAATGTCAACATACAAATACATCTGTAAATACATGAATTCACATTGAAATAACAGTAAACATATACATGTAGCATATACAAGAAATAACCATAAAAATAAACACAGTTATAACCGCACATATGACAACCCATAAAAATAAACATGTGAATAACAATGTAACATGTAAATTTATCACACAATTGACACTTATCTTGGTAATAATTTCACCAACTGCGTGCAAACCTTCCACGAACCTCCCAACCTTAGACCACACTGTTCATCACTCTCAACAGTGAGTCACCCATGAGCTGGGACTAAGCTCCACCCGGGTAAAGGGATTCCTAACCAGGCTAAAGACTCATAGACAATAGGAAAGACTCCGTCACAGGTGCCAACTCAAACTAACAGCCTACAATCTTTCATTCCCCACATGCATGCCCCACCTAGGAAGTGTGCCCCTTCTCTTCTCAACAGTCCTTCGGCTGCCCCACTTCCTTTCTGAGCTTTAGCAATAGGTCAGACAAGAAGTCTTAGGCATTGTATTTGCAGTTTATCACCTTCAGGAAATCAATTCCCAGCAATTCTCTCACTCAGAGAATTGCTCATGGGCCTAACAACCCCCCTCTTCAATATCCCACATGCCTGACAACCCGCTTCTTCAATTCATCTCCCGAGCTAACCAACTACACCCTCACCAAAAATGGCCATGGATACAGGTTCAGGTATAGTCATGAAGGTATGAAAGATAACTTAATGGGTGTGTGCATACTCATGGATGATTGACTGGATAGTAGGAATTGGTGGTCAAACTGATGGATGAATCCTGGAAAAGATGATTGGAAATGAACTAAGTCCCAACAATATGTATGCATGTCCCTAACTTTAGAACTTAGGATAAAATAATTATCCATACTTTATTATTTAAGAAATATTAATATAATATTCCTTTTTGGCTTAAGCTCCCTAGCTTATCCTTTTTTCTTAACTTTTAGGCCCCTCCCTTTCCCTAACTAGTGGAGTTTAGTCCCCCATCTCTTTTATCATGGTTGGTCTATGCACAACAATGTCTTTTATATTAATCATGAGACATATACAAAAATAGGCGCACTGGCCTTTAACACCTAGGCTCTCTGGCCTAATCATCACAAAATGACTCACTAGCCTATAAAACATAGAATACACACAAAGGCTCCCTGGCCTCAACATCGCGCACACTTAAGTTGTTGCACATTGTATCCAAGAATGTGCACACTTCATTATTTTACTATGCAGTACATGAACGCACTATGCCATGAAAGGTGCATACAAAAAATGATATCAAACAGCTCACCAGCTTAAATAATTTTGCATTTACATTTACAATTGGGTTTGGCTAAGGGATATTACATTTAACATTGCTTTATCGTATACCCAACTAAGAGGGTAAGGTTTATGGTGAGGTCTTCTGGTTAATCCCAATTTCTTAACAAGCGTCTATGATATTAAATTGACTTGGGAACCCAAATCAAATAATGTGTCTATCTTTGTATGTTTTGATACAACTCTTATGTGGAATAGTGCACTTCTCCTTTTATCATCACCATGTGATTCATTTAAGGAACTTGAACGTGCATAAAAGGAATATTTACCTTGCATCACAACTGTTGCGATCCTTTCTTCGTCACTTGAATCGGAGCCAAGATCATGTTTTACTGTAGCAATGGTCTTTGGCTTCCCCTTGCCTCCAAACTGCATTGGCCTTAACTCTGGATGTAGTTTCCAACAATGTTCTCTATCATGACCAGCTTTCTTGCAATGGTTGCAAGAGGGTTTTCCTTCTTCCTTCTTTTCTGCAACTATCCTCTTGTCCTTCCCATTTCCTTTTCTGTTGAAATGGTTTTTAGAATGCTTGAATGGATTTTCCTCCCGTCCATTCTTACCCCTGTTTTCAAGGTGAGTGGCTTGCACACAAACTTTGTCAAGACTTGTGCGGTTAAAAAATAGTAAAGTATGATGAATATAACTGTGAAGTGCACCAATATACTTCATTAAAGTTTTATAAGAATCCAAAGGAATATTCAATGCGAGATCTTTCTTCCTAAATTCTTCTGTGAAACTTTGTATAGTTTGACCTTTACTTTTCCTGAAAGTTTTCCATTCCATCATTGCTTTATGTAAATACCCTAATGGATAGAACTTCTTGATTATCTCTATTTTAAATTCTGAACATGAGGAAAGAATATTACCACACTTACTTTTGTATTTTAGCTTGCTCTCCCACCATACGAGAGTGGTGCCTTCCAACCGAAGAGAATCCAGTTGCACATTAACTTCCTCTTCGTCAATATTTTGAACATGGCAATATACTTCAACTTGTTGGATCCAATTATCTAGTTTTTCAGGATTAGCATCTCCATTAAACATAGGTAAAACAAACTTTACATCAAGATTTAATAATGGTTTCTTAAAAGAGGCTTTATGGCTAGAATCATGAGAGTGATGAGAATGCTTAGAGGAAGAAGAACTAGAACTTAAAGGCAAAGATGGAGGCTCAAGAGGATCTTCTATCCCCTTGGTTTACCGAAGCTTCATCATCTGCATGTGATTCCTTTTTCTTCCCTCTCTTCTTCATCCTCTTCTAGTAATATCCATACATTCATTTGACCATTTTTGACATGTTATAAAATACCATGTGAAAATGTTTCTCATGTTCATCACTCTTGTCCTCTTCTTCCCTATTTTTCATTTAGGATGCACGACCATCTTTGGGATTGAACGTATTAAGAGTTCCTTGACCCTGCTTATGCTTGGCCCTAGTAAGCATTCATACTCAACAATTCAATTCAAATATGACTACTCTGATACAAACATGATCCTGGATATTTTCATCAGGTGACTTATTAAATAATTGCATAAAATGACCATAAACAAAAGTACATCATAAAGAAGGAAAATATCGAAAGAAAAGAGACATAATCATGCAATATGAACACAAAAACTTGATAATGGAGTTCTTCCCTGGTGGACTACGTCTTCGGGTCCTACTCTCAAATGGGTAGGTCTTTTTATTAACTCCAGAAAAGAATTGGTAAAAATACATAAATGTACCTCATTCTGGAGTTAATATACAGAATCTTTGCTCAGATCATAAAATTAACATCACCATTGTGTTCGTGGCATCAAATTACCTAAAAATGACTGTCTCCACGCCTCAATCTGAGTCTAACAGTTTCAGGCCCAAGAGACACCCCTGCCTTGGTTATCATTCCTTTCCTATGCAATAAATGACTGAGAAATATTGAAATGCATGCCCCTATCTTGAAAACTATGTCGAAATCTATATGGGTTCACTCTTGGTTCTCCTCTCTTTTGTCTCGAATGCACTGGCAAACACCCCCTTTTATACAAAGGGTAGGCGGTTATATAATAATTGAGTTTGTTGGTGAAGTGGTTAGCAGAGGCTAAGTTAGGGCATTGGTTGGTGGAGGTTCTGAGGTCAAATCTCACAGACCTCCTCTTAATACACATGGTTCAACAAATTTTGGTGGGCTTCGCTATTTCTGGCGGATATTCTAGCGATGGTTTAGGCAGAGGCTATATATAATAGATAGTTGGCATATGCCCGTAAAATGGAAGAATAGCTATATGTGGCGATTTTGGAATGGTATTATGGTTTGGAATATAACCAAGGACTGGTCCGAAGGCCTAGCCCTTTCCTTCCCCCATACAAAACCTTATTAAATTCAAATAAAATGCTTGTCATATTATAAACAAGAAACACATGGTGGTATGTTGGTTACCATAAAGGTGTAAGGTCTTTGGGCTAGGAGGTTATAGGTTCGACACCTGTGGAGTCATATATTTTTACACATATCAACCACTGGAGGGGTGCTACGTGGCAGCCCATCACTAGGCCTCGTGGCACCATATCATTTGATCAATAAAATGCCACTTGTCACAACTTAATTTGCCCATGTGTCTGCCATCATATTGTACGACCTTGTCACGTCATCCCATGCCAACTCAAAAATATACCACATTAGTTGTACAAATGTGCCATGTGTCACCCTTGCAGTAGTGACATGTGTCACCTTGACCTTTTGACTTTTTGACCAAGTTTGGCCTAAACTTTGACCGCTTATAACTTTTGATCTGTAACTCTATTTGATGAGTTGTTTGCACCATTAGAAATATTGTGACATGCTCTTAGCGATCATGCCATTTTGACTGAGTTTTGGGAGCTTTGAATTTTTTTCCTTTCTCTGTCTACTGAAGCCATTCTAAGCATTCTAAGTTGCCTCTACATGTTTTGAGTTGTTCTTAGCCTTCTCTGGATCCTTTTTGGATCAATTCCTTGTCTCCATATAGTCGACAGGTGAGAGCCATCAAATAGATGTATGTCTGCCTCAAGTTAACTATCCCATACCACCCAATGCTTCGGTTGGTAAACTTATTTTCCTCCTTCCTCCATGAGGCCATCAATCAGATGATGTTGTGGAATTCATGGAACTTCACCACAAAGTCTATGTTTAGCCACTCCTATGGGTCTCTAATTTTGTAGTACTTTTGGACTTCTATCAGAAGGAAAAATCTGACACACCCACCATTCTCATCGTTGATCAAGCACTTATGCACATCTGTATGGTCAATTACCCACTTCAAAACTTCTATGCAATGGAAAACTAGGGTTATGCTAGCTAGCATGTGAAAATATGACCATTGGATATTTGGGAACACCTAGTCATCAAGTGCCCTTATGTTTGAGTCATTGTGTGGGATACACTCTGAGTACTCCTCTCGGCTGATTCTATTGAAAAGGTCCCCCCACTGTGGGAGCATTACTTTGGATCTGTTGCTATATTTTGTATCACCGAAGACTAGAGGTTGGATAAAGGATTTCTTTGTTGATGTTTTTATGACTGTCTCTGCCCTGGGAGTGTACTTCAACTCCCTCGTAGTACCAGGAGAAGAACCTTCACCTGTTTTTGCTTCCTTTAGCTTGGGTGATCTTGGGGAGTGTATGGTGGTTGGATTTCTTGGAGGAATTTTACCTACAGCTAGAACATATTTAGAGACTGTGAAAGAAATTAGATGTATATATAAATCACGACTGACAAATTGACAAACTTGAACACATACCTCTGCTACTTGTTTAACCTGGTTTTGATAATCTGAGGATCAACACAGTCTCGAGGCATTTTCTTTGCTTCTTTGTATGCTCTAGAATTCGAACTTGTGCGCAAAATGAAATTGTTCAAAGTCATTCTATAGATTTAAATAGGATGAACTTACCTTGTCACATCAACCATTCAATTTGGGTTATGAGTGTAGTTCTATTAAATCTTCCACCAAATCTTCAAAGATGTTTTAAAATTAAATTCGATCGTGGGTTGACGACACGAGTGTGGGTTGTAATGTGGCCTATCATCGATTTCAAATTGTTTTTGTTCAATCAGCACATGAGGTAGCAACAAATGCGGGATGAAGCATTAACTGGTCCATTAAATGTCAGAATCTGATAGTATCTTGTGTGGAAAACATCTCATCGCTTTGTTGGATTACTGAGAGGGGGCGTGAAACAGTGATAGAGAAATTCAATCCTTTTTCACCATAAAATGCAAGTGTTATATCAATGTAGAATTATTATACAATAGTTGCATAGTAAATAAACAATGAACAAATGAGCAATCATACACATACACAGTACACCATTTTTTACATGGAAACCCAAAGCAGGAGAAAACCACGAAATTATTTTTCTTATATGTATTTAAGAATTACATTCATTGTAAGCACCAAATTCTTTTGTTTTCCAGCTGCAATTAGAAGCAGGCGCTAACCCCCTACTTTCTCAGGCTACAACCTTAGGGATGCTCCAACTCCCCATTTCTCTAGCTACAACCAGAAGGAGGCTCTAACCCCCTAGTTTCTTAGGCTACAACCTGAGGGAAGCTCCAACTCCCCAATTCTCTAGATACAACCAGAAGGAGGCTCCAACCCCCTAATTTTTCAGGATACAACCTGAAGGAAGATCCAAATCCCCAATCCTCTAGCTACAACTAGAAGGAGGCTCCAACCCCCTATGTTCTCCATCTACAAGCAAAAGGCGGCTACAACCACCTGTCCTTTCCCTGAGCAACCGCCCTGATGTAGAAGTAGAATGATGGAACCACTATCACACTATCATTGTGATAAATACTGCTATAAACGTCTACCAATCAATTTGTAATCAACCTGTAACCACCTGTACCAATAACCTGTGCTAACATGTACCATACATTAACCTATACCTCAACCTGTACAATAAACAAATGCATCAACCATGCATCAAAACTATACAAATAACCTATCACAATAACCTATCCAACCAACCTGTAATCAACCTATACCATAAACAAGTGCATCAACCATGCACCATTCTGTACCTCAACCTATATGATCAACGAGTGCATCAACCATTCACCAAATATGTACCAATCATGCATCAACTATACATCAGCTATGACTCATCAATATGTACCAACATCATCAAGTATACACCTCATGTATGTGCCAACTCATCAACTATTGGTCTCAACCATGTACTTCAACCATACACCAAGTGCATATACAAATATAACCATAAAAAGTTCTCTAGCAATACATCACACTATCCATAACCAAATACCATAAACCTTTACATCAAACCATGTGCCATAACCTCACTTTTATGTAACCTCAAGTTAAACCAACAACTTCAACAACACATCACAACCAAAAGACCAATATCCATATGCCAAATACCAACAAAAAAATATCAATTGTATACTTCAACAAATATGATATATGCAATGATATTGAACATCCAATACCATCTAAAGAGATAAACCCTAGCTCACAAAACATACCTCAAAACAATGTGCCATATCTCTCATAAATAGACCCCAACCATGTTGTTTCCACGATTCTACTACCATGATTTTTCTATTGCACTTTTTCTGCCGTAACTTTCCTGTCACACTTTCTTCCGCACTTTTTCTACCACACTTTCTTTGTTGCAGTTTTCCTACTGTGATTTTTCTGCCACACTTTTCCTGTCGTGATTTTCCTGACGCAATTTTTCTGTCGCACTTTTTCTGCTGCACTTTTCCTATCGCTGTTTTTTGCCACACTTTTTCTGCCGCACTTTTCTTGATGCACTTTTTCTACCGTGATTTTTCTACCGCACTTTTTCTGCCGCACTTTTCTTGCCACACTTTTCTCTATCAATAATACTTGCCCAAAATAACCTTTCACAAAATAGATATTCAATGATATTCAATAGGTTCAAGTATTTTTAAATGAGAGAGTCTTTCCTCTTATTTATAATTTCATGTATCATCCTCAAGGAGTTACCTTTTAACCATATTAACCCACTTTCTTTATTTTAGGGTTAACCCACTTATAACCACTTGTCCACTTAACTTAACCATTTTCCATAGTTAGTAAGTTATCCATTAACTTTATTATGTAAATAATTTCTTTTGCATCTACTTTAACTTACAGTACACTCATCACTTCACTTTATTATTTAAATAATTTCTTCTTTGCAAACACTTTTACTACTTTGACCTTTTGGGGCTTCTATATGACTTATGAGGGTTTTCCAACTTCACATGGCCATAAATATCTAACCGTGAGGAGTTATGCAATGTTACACATACCACTAGAAAGGGAATGGCATGTACTATCCATCTAGAATAGTATTACCTAAAAATATATCAAAACTCATACCATTATCCATCAAACAAAATTGGGTCCATTACCCAAACCTTTGTGCTACCGGAATTCACTACCAGACTTTTTTCAAGGATTGAAATCACTAAAAACCAACCCAATTAATCAAAAATATCCCCCTTTGGCTTTGATGGTAACACTGTGATGGAATGCTAAAGTCACATCATGCAGTACTGAAGTCATATCACTCATGCTCCCCCTGGAACCATGCCTCTTTTCTTTGTATCTGATAAATCTCTCCCCCTTTGTCATCGTTGGAAAAGGTATCTTTCCATCCATGGATGCTCCCCATAATTGAATTATCCTTGGGGATACTCCCCCTGACTAAACTCTTCTTAAAACTGATCTCTTGACCTAAACTGTCCTCTTTATGGTGCTTCCTCATGTAAATATAAGACATATAAGATGAGCATTCAAAATAATTCATTTTGGAGTATAAATTACTCTGAGTCTCTGGAGAAGATACTCAAAGGCTTCTCATGGAAGCATTTTTGTAAATATGTATGTCACTTGTTCTTTTGTGCCCACATATTCAACTCGTATGTTCTTCTCTACAACATGTTCCCATAGAAAGTGATACTTGATTAGAATGTGCTTCGTCTTGGAGTGCATCACCAGGTTCTTTGAGATACTGATGGTGCTTGTATTATCACAATAGATTGGAATGGGCTCATCATACCAACCTGTATATCTGTCAAAGTTTGTTTCATCCATAGAACCTGGGTACAACATGTTGTTGTTGCAATATACTCTTCCTCGGTTGTTTATAAGGATATTGATGATTGTTTCTTGCTTAGCCATGATACTAAACACTCACCCAAGTAGAACGTTGCTCCACTAGTGCTTCGTCAGTCATCAATGCAACCTGCCCAATCTGCATCTATGTAGGAAATAAGTGATAGATCCGTTCTTTTTGGATACCATAATCCAAACTCTTTTGTTCCTTTGAGATATTTGAAAATCCTCTTCACTGCTACGACACGTGTTTCCTTTGGTGATGCTTAAAATTGTGCTGCATGTCCAAATTCCTACATTACATCTGGTCTGGATGCTGTCACATATAGTAAGATGCCAATGATTGACATGTATTTCCTCTGGTCTGTAGACTTTGAATCACCGTGTTTATTTAACTTGCAACTAGTTTGCATAGGAGTGGTAATTGGCTTGTAATATTCCATTCCAAACCTTTTTATCATTTCACTGATATACTTAGTTTGAGAAATAAAAATTTCTTGGTTTCTTTGATGTATCTGAAGATCCAGAAAGAAGGATAGTTCTCTAAGTAATGACATTTCAAATTCATTCTGCATATCCTTTTCAAATTTCTAGCTTAACCTGTCATCATTGCTTCCAAAAATAATATCATCAACATAAACTTCAATTAATAAAATACTATCTTGACTTACCTTGATGTAGAGGTTGTTTTTTGCACTTCCTTTTCTGAACCCTGCCTGTTGTAGTTATTTATCCAGTCTAGAGTACCATGATCTAGGAGCCTGTTTTAGACCATACAATGCCTTCTTCAATTTGCACACATACTTTGTGTTCTCTAACAACTGAAATCATTTTGGCTGTTCGATGTAGACTTCGTCTTCACCTTCTAATTCTTCTTTGTAAAGTTGTTCCATCGACTCATTTTCTTCTTCCTTTAATTCTTGTCCACCTGTTTCATCATTTTTTACATTTTTTGTTTCCACAACTTTCTTCCACCTCAGATTGTAACACTTGTATGTTTTCCTTGTACTTTAGTAACCAACAAGTACTTCTTTGTCCACAGGAGAGTCAAACTTTCCCATTCTGCCATCTTCTCTTTTGATGTAGCATTTGCTTCCAAATACTCTAAAGTGCTTCACATTTATTGGTATTCCTTTGCATAGCTCATAGGGAGTTTTATCAATGTTGATTCTAAGAATTAATCTATTTTGAATGTGAATTGTTGTATGTACTGCATGTGTCCAAAAAATATATGTCAATTTTGAATCCATTAGCATTGTTCGATCCATTTTCTGTGTAATTATCATCCATTATGATAATTTTCCTTTGTCTATGAACCACTCTTTGAACCAATCTATGAATCCATGCTCTCGTCCACTTTCATAAACTCTACTGCACAATTTTCCATAATGTTGACCCATTTATCATTGTATTATCATGAAGTATTCACTACTACAACTGATTGTACTTCTGCTAATTGACTACTCTAGATCTGTCTATTCAAACTCTATGAGTTGCTCGAAGGATGGTTCTTTGGTCTATCACAACTATTACATAGAATTCTCCTATCTAATATTCATGTTACCTGGGACTCTCTAAGCCAGATGGCTTAGAACAATTCCTACTCTGATGTGTATTCATCATCATCTCCATTGGTAAATTCATCATCTCTCTGAGCTCTGACTTCTTTCTTTCCTTCTTTGGATTTATCTTTCACTGCAATGCCTGAAAGTACAATCTCTTGAACATGTTCCTTGTTTACCTTTCCTTATTTTCTTTCACTTTTTTTCCAAACCTTTATGTTTCTGACATCATTCTTTTTCTCTTTAGAATTTTCTTCATCTCATTTTATTTCCAATATTGCGATCTCTGGGACCTGGTCTTTGTTCATCTGTTCTTCGTGTTTTCTTCTCCATACTTTATTACATCTAATATCAATGTTCTCTTTCATGGAAGTATCGATCATGATTCTACAATCACTATCTATGTGTCCATAGTTATGAAATTTGTAACATTCAATATTATGTAGGGCCACACAGGAATTTCTTGCTTGAACATTTATTTTATAATCCCTGCAATCTATGCGCCTTATGTCCAAAGTTAGTACAATAAAAACAATGACCATAAAATAAATTTTCATACCTGGGAGTGAATGATCTTCTTTTTGGTGTAGTCCTTCTGAATTTCTCCCTTGACTGCTCATGATCATGATTGAAGCTTCTTTTTGTCTTGAACATGGATGGTCTTCTTGAAGATGTATCTTCAATAGTTTTCTTAGATTCAAGTTGACCATGATTCTTTCCTTTGAGTACTTCTTCATAACTCTTTATATTTTATTCATTCTTCTTTTCTAGAAACATAGAGTGCTTCTCTTCATTCTCTATAACTGATGTGGATGTTTCTTTCTCTTCAATGTTCTTGTTGATCTTGACAATTTTACTTCTCAATATGACAACTTCTTCCTCAAGCTTCTCAACATCTTCTTCTTTCTTCATTATCTGATACTTCGTGACTTATTCTATTCTTTTCACTTCTTCAAGATGGATTTTTAATGAAATTATTTATTCTTCAAGTCCTTTTTCTTCTTGACCAAACTATTCCTCAAGCTGGTTTATATAGTTAGTTATTTCCTTAAGATGATCTGTCAATATATTCTCTCTCATTTATGTTTCTTCCTTCTGTGTTTCTATGTTGGCTTCCAAATAATGCTTTTGATATTCAAGATTTTCTTCGATCTTTCTGGCTTCTTCTAACTGTGTTCTTAAGTTCTCAATGACCTATTGGGCTTCTTCAAAAATGTGAACACTTTCCTTTTGTTTTGTCAATTCTTTCTTGAGTGACTTATTTTCTTCTCTTAGTTCATCTAAAGAACTAATCAATTAGTTTTTCTGTCTCATTTCCTTCATGGCATTCTATTTCAAGATGTCTGTGTTTTTCACAATTAAAGGAAAACAACATACCTCTGGTGATTATGTACTCTTCATCTTCTAAATCTATTTGACATGGTGAACATAATTCTTCTTGATCTGTATCTGCATATTCTTTGGCATTTTCAGAATCTGCGATGGGTGAAGAATATATGTCATGTAACTTATCCCAAATTTCTTTGGTTGATGAACATTTACCAAAATTTTCTATTACTGGATTAGGTAGTTCTTCCCAGATGAAATCCATTGCTATTTTTTTATTCTTCTTCAATTCCTTCTTAGTTGTAGTATTTTCCCTTTTTGAACTATCATATCCTGTAACAACTGATAGACAAATACAATTCCCCTATGCCTGTAAAAATACTTTCGTCCTTCTGCTCCACATCTCATACTTTAAACCATTATGACCATTAAACATTGGTACTCCATTCTCATAATAATCCATTGTTGGATTAAAATGTTTCCTGAAGGAACCTACTCTGAAACCAATTGTTTGATTACTGATAGGGGGGGTGAATCAGTAATAGAGCAATTTAATCATTTTTCACCATAAAATTCAAGTGTTATATCAATGTATCATTATCATGCAGTAGTTGTAGAGTAAATAAAAATTCACAAATGAGCAATCATACACATACACAATACACCAGTTTTTATGTGGAAACCCAAACTAGGAGAAAACCATGGAATGTTTTTTCTTGTGTCTTTAAGAATTACATTCATTGGAAGCACCAACTTCCTTTGTTTTCCAGCTGCAAATGGAAGGAGGCTCCAACCCCCTAGTTTCTCAGGCTACAACATGAGGGAAGCTCCAACTCCCCAATTCTATGGATACAACCAGAAGGAGGGTCCAACCCCGTAGTTTCTTAGTTTACAACCTGAGGGAAGCTACAACTCTCAATTCTCTGGCTACAACCAGAAGGAGGCTCCAACCCCCTAGTTTCTCAGGCTATAAACTGAAGGAAGATCCAACTCACAAATTCTCTGGCTACAACCAGAAGGAGGATCCAACCCCCTATGTTCTCCGGCTACAAATGGAAGGTGTCTACAGCCACCTATCATTTCCCCGTCCAGCCACCCTGATGTAGACGTAGAATGATGGAACCATTGTCACACTATCAATGTGATATATACTACTATAAACTTGTAACAATCAACCTATAATCAACCTGTAACAACTTGTACCAATAACCCATGCCAACATTTACCATACATCAACCTGTACCTCAATCTGTATAATAAAAAAACTCATCAACCATGCATCAAACCTGTACAAATAACCTGCCACAATAACCTATCCAACCAACCTATAATCAACCTGTACCATAAACAAGTGCATCAACCATGCACCAACCTGTACCTCAACCTGTACCATCAACGAGTGCATCAACCATGCACTAAATATGTATCAATCATGCATCAAATACACATCAACTATGACTCATCAAGATGTACCAACATCATCAAGATGTACCAACATCATCAAGTATACACCTCATGTATGTGGTAACTCATCAACTACTTGTCTCAACGATGTACCTCAACCATACACCAAGTACATATACCAATATAACCATCAAAATTTCTCTATCAATACATCGCACTATCCATAACCAAATACCATAAATCCTTACATAAAGCCATTTTCCATAACCTCACTTTTATGTAGCCTCAAGTTAAACCAACAACTTCAACAACACATCACAACCAAAAGACCATTATCCATATTTCAAATATCAACAACAAAATACTAGCTGTATCCTTAAACAAATATGATATATGAAACAATATTAAACATCAAATACAATATCAAGAGATAAACCCTAGGTCACAAAACATACCTCAATCAAGATGTTCCATATCTCTCATAAATAGACCTCAACCATGTTGTTTCCACAATTATGTTGCTGCAATTATGTTTCCGTGATTCTATTGCCATGATTTTTCTGCCGCGGTTTTTCTACCACAATTTTCCTGTTGCACTTTTTCTACCGCAATTTTCTTGCCGTGATTTTTCTGTCGCACTTTTTCTGTCGCAGTTTTCCTACCACGATTTTCCTGCCACAATTTTTCTGTCGCACTTTTACTGCCACACTTTTTTTGTCGCAGTTTTCCTGCTGCGATTTTCCTGCCGCAATGTTTTTGTCATTCTTTTCTTGCCACAATTTTTCTGTTGCACTTTTCTTGCTGCACTTTTTCTGTAGCAATTTTTCTGCTGCGATTTTTCTGCCATACTTTTTCTGCCGCACTTTTCTTCCCGCACTTTGTCTACCGCACTTTTCTCTATCAATAATACTTGCCCAAAATAACCTTTGACAAAATAGATATTCAATCATATTCAATAGGTTCAAGTATGTTTAAATGAGAGAGACTTGCCTCTTATTTATACTTTCATGTAGCATGCTCAAGGGGTTACCTTTTAACCATCTTAACCCACTTTCCTTATTTTAGGGTTAACCCACTTATAACAACTTGTCCACTTAACTTAACCACTTCCAAAATTAGTACGTTATCCATTAAATTTATTATTTAAATAATTTATTTTGCATCTACTTTGACTTATAGTACACTCATCACTTCACTTTATTATTTAAATAATTTCTTCTTTGCAAACACTTTGACTACTTTGACCTTTTGGGACTTCTATATGACTCATGAGGGTTCTCCAACTTCACATGGCCATAACTCTCTAACTGTGAGGAGTTATGCGACGTTCCATATACCATCGGAAATGGCATGACATGTACTATCCATCTAGAATATTCTTACATACAAATATATAAAAACTCATACCATTATCCATCAAACAAACTTGGGTACATTACCCAAACCTTTGTGCTATCATAATTCGCTACTGAAATTTCTTCAAGCGTTGAAATCAATGACAACCAACCAAATTAATCAACAGGTTTCACTATTCCAGCTGGTGAGTTGGAGTTCAAAGTTCTACTTTGAACACTTTTCATTGATATATTCTTGCAAAAGGTATGACACCGATCGATCTTGCCGTACAGAGATGATGTGGAAAAGCTAACTAGGAGGCGTGACTAGGACACAGGAAACCTTAATATGACTTGGGAAGAAACTAGACCATGCAACATCCCTGTGCAACAAATACACATGGCCCTCAAGACGACGTCTTCATTTACTTGAGTCAATTAGAATCAATACTTTCCTTAAGATATACATTATAAACCCGATCTTATCTCCCCGACGCCGAAAAAGTATCAAGGATCGGTGATCGACGATAAACCTACCCAAGTGCTCCTGGATCGACTCTCTCGAAAAAGTTTCAATGCCGAAATTGTATCGGGGATTGGTAATCAACGATGTCTTTAACGCAGAAAAAATTGATTTTTTTAATCTTTTTTATATTTTCCCTGACCCCGAGAAAGCACATTGGTCATCGACTATTGGTGGTTTCTTTATATTTTTTGACAATTTCTATCGCTCTCGTACTTTGTCAACATTGATGTGGATCGACTATCTCTCCAAAATTTGTAGTGAATAAATCACACAAACCAACTCTGCCTTCTGCCAATTTCAATGGGGCATTGATGATCGACAATTAGTGTAACTGTGTGGCCACTTTACCTTCTTTCATTTTGCCGACGCTGAACACAAGCACGCCAGTCGCAATGTTAACTATAGATTCCTAGTTCAGATGTCAAGTTATTTTAGACACGAGGTTTCATTTAACAAGTTGAAACAAACCTAAATTGATTGATAAGAGTCATGAAAACAAAAAAAATAATTAAACCATCCCCCAAAGTGAAATCAATTTAGACATTAAAATAAAACAAGTGGTACCCAAAAAGTGATAAAATTTTATAAGGCTTTTAGGGTGTGTTGAGTGCTCAAAAAATGGATATTTACTGGGAGAAATAAAAATATGTGTTTCTTCCCCAAGCTTAGTTGATGCAGAAGTTGGTTAAGAACCTAACTGGTTTTTCTTTTATCAGAGTTTCTTATGTCCTTATGTTTAAAATTCCCCTAGTTTGTGAATCTGGGCCCGCCTATGGAGTTTCATCCTTAATTCCACCTTCATTCCTCTTGACCATGACGCATGCCCCCTTTTGACAAGAGTTGAGTAAATAATTCACTAGAACCAGGCCTTTTAGTTATCATCATTCACTTGTTGTGGTGTTTCTCTGTTGCCAGCGAGCGTCCATAGCCTCGACGGAGTCACCTCGATGTCACAAACCTTTATCAGTTGCCAGTGAGCGTCCATAGCCTTGACATAGTTATCTACATACCCTCTCCCACTTAATGCTCATTTTATATAATTTATTTATTTTTGGCAGAGATGCCCTAAGCGAGTGGGAGAGGAGGACGTTTGTAATCTCCAAGATGAGATGGTTAAGGTGAAATTTTTCCTAGCTCTTTCTTGAGGTACATGTGGTCCTTTAAAACTTACCATATTTCTCTTTAGTTTTTACCAGACCACCAGGAGGACACTTCATCATTTTACAAGGTTGTTTATTTGCAAATATTAGATACAAAACTCTTTTAAGAAAAATACAGTTTGCCCGGTGTTTCTGGTGTTGGATGTAAGCATGAGTCAGGAACAGAGTTTCCTACACCGTATTGATTAAGGTCAACCAATGCCTTGTGGAACACAACATTATTGCACAGAAATATCACACAAAAGAAAAACATAAATAAAGGACTTTGCAATCAGCCTACCTAACACCTACAAAATAAAATAACATGAAAACACACACACATATTTTTTTATTTTTTTTTCAATGGAAATATTGTTTTAGGGCTTGGTCATTCACTGGGAGGGCATCGATTTCGCCCCTCTAGTTTTACATCTGATACATGCCTACCCCAAGTTTCTCAAATACTTGGAAAGGTCTGATCCATAGATTTTGAAACTTTGAATGTTTTCCCTTCAGTTCATTTTCTCTATCCCATTTAAGGACTAAGTCTCCTACTTCAAAATTCGTATCTCTGGCCTTCTGCTTGTCAAACCACCTTTTAACTATATGTTGATGAGGGTGAACATTGATTGTTCTTTCTCCCTTTCTTCTTCCAGCATCAGGAGGGTATCAATTCTCTATTGAATAACTAATGAGGGTTGTCCTCTAGATCGATGAGCAAGATGAAGATATGGAAGGTATAGCCCATTTGGGAGAATATCTTCTTGTCTGTATACCAGAAAGTATGGGGATTTTCCTATAGCTTCCTTGGGTGTTACTCTATAGACCCATAAGGAATTATGAAGAAAAAATGCCAATTCCTCTAATTGTCTGCAACTGTTTTCTTCAAGATCCTCACTAGGTTCTTATTGGTTGATTCT
This sequence comes from Picea mariana, assembly GCA_032191745.1. NCBI lineage: Eukaryota > Viridiplantae > Streptophyta > Pinopsida > Pinales > Pinaceae > Picea > Picea mariana. The sequence continues at coordinate 493,238 of JASDQU010100823.1, read as the reverse complement.
AACACTCCATTTTCCTATGGATATTAGTTTTTAGAGCATCTAATTATGATTCATTTATCTAGAGAAAAAATTGTTAGCAGGGTGGAAGAAAAGTAAGAAGCATTATCAAAAACAAGAACGGAAGACATACTGAACCTTATGACCAATTGTTGTTGTATGAATTGGATTACCACCTTTCCATTTATGTGAGTCAGAGGGATGGCCTCTTCCCATTTAGTAAAATAGTCTTTTTTAGTCAGTATGTATCTATGTTGTTTTGAAGAACTCAGGGTAATCTCCCCTAGGACATCTGACCCCATTGCTCGAATGGTCTGGATATGGCCACTAGTTAGAGTGGGAGAGCTACTTTCTTTTCCCTCCCCGTGCTTATTTGACAAGTTTTACAGTTTCTAGAATATGTATGAGAATCCATAAATAGAGTAGGCCAGTAATCGTCGGCTCTCAGTATCTTGTGAGTGGTGGTATTCCCTGCAAAGTGTCCACCTGCAGGACCATCATGGATCTCCTTAAGAACCTTGTCTATTTCTTCACCTTTGAGACATCTCAAAAGTACCCCATCATAATTTACGCGGAAGAGCACCGAATTTATGAGGCGATATTGTGTCGATTTTAGTCTGAGAGCTCTCCTTTCCTTAGGGATTAGGTTTTCTAGGAAATTCCCATGATGCAAGAGACAAATTAGTTTTCCATACTAGGAATCCTTCCCCGGGGGAACATATAAAGCTTCACTACACCATAACACCAATTCATTCTCCCACCTGGAGTCTTCATTTACTTGGTTTTGGGCTTCAATGACCAATTTACACAATCCCTATCCCTTAACCAGCTTGGCAGGTTTTATATCTAGATCAAATTATTGGACAACTACCATCCAATTTCCTCTTCTTTCCCCCATTTCCTTTTTTGTGAATAGGGATCAGACTGCGAGAAGAGACACAATGACTTTGGTGTTATTTTTTAGGATGTAAGATCTAAAATGTTTTACTGCTTTGTAAACCGCATAAGCCTGTTTGTCTATAGCAGGGTAGTTCCATTCAACCCCTTGGAAATTAGTGCTCATAAATGAGACTGGGGCCTCATTATTTTCATCATCCTATTGATTCAATAATGCAGCTAAAGATTGGTCAGAGGCAAAAGTATAGAGGAAAAAATCTTTGCTAAAGTCAGGACTTCGCAACACTAGAGCTTGAGATATCACAGTCTTCATATTGCTGAAAGAATTTTTTCGTTCATCATCCCACTTAAATTCAACATCCTTGTGGATCATTTTTTGTAAGGGTTTGACAGTTTCAACGATGTTGGGGGTGAAACTCCTCACAAAATTTATTTTCCCAAAGAAGGATTGCATAGCCTTTTTATTGTGGGGTAAGGGAAGTTGAGCTATTGTCTTAATTCATTCTAGGTCTATATGAATTCTTGCTTCAACACAAAATATAGTTTTCTTAGGGTTTAAAGATATATTGTATTTTCTACACCTTTCAAAAATCTGGGTTATATGTTGGATGTGATCTTCTTTGTTCTTTGAATACACATTTACATCGTCCAAATAGACTACTACACACTTGTTGACCAATCCTAGAAAATCTATGTCCATGCTCCTCTGGAAGGTTTCCCCTACATTAATTAACCCAAAGGGCATGTGTTTATAAGCAAAGTTTCCCCACTTGGTTCAGAAGTTGGTTTTCAATCAGTCTTCCTCTGAAACTAGAACCTAGTTGTAACCTGAAAACCCATCTAACAGGGAGAAAATTTCAGAACCAAACATGGTATGCAAGAGTTGTTCCATTGGTGGGACTGGGTAGTTATCCTTTTTTGATGCTTTGTTGAGGTTTCTGAAGTCCACACACAAGCAGATCTCCCAAGACATTTTCCTAATGGGAACCAAATTTTCTACCAAGGCAAAGTGTCTAACTTGAAAGATAATTTTAGCATCTAGTAATTTCTTTAACTCTTGACACATGAGGGTTTCCAGGGATGGGTGGTACTTCTAGAGCTTCTATTGGAAGGTTTTTACTCTATATTTTAACAAGATTGTGTGTTGAATAATACAAGTGTCATAAGTTTTCAAATCTCAATAGGACCATGCAAAAAAATCTTGGTATTCTATGAAAAGTTTGAGATAGGATTTCCTTTTCTCTTTAGACATTGTCTTGCCTAGATTTATATTTGTAGGGTTTTTTGGGGTTCCTAGGTTTATAGTGTCGTACATGGGACATGAGCTCCATGAGCAGGTCAACTTCTTCCTGATCAACAATATTCACTACTAAGATGCTTGGTTTTTTGGTAGGGTAAACTTCATCTAGAAACCGATTGGCCATCAAATTCATGGCATGCACCCATTATGGACAGTCTCTTTCAGAATGTTTCTCTTGATGATAGATACAAAAATAGTCAGATGCTACATTTCCCAGGTCGATGTTTAAGTTGGATGGGGGAGGTTAAATTTCTTTGAATGGTGGGTTTCTTTTAGAAAAGGGTTTATAAGGAATTTGGCCTTGGTTTCCTTCCCCTGCACTTCTTTTCATGTCTATGATTTCATTTGACAATTTGTTTATCATCCGTTGTAGGTATTTTATGTTGGGTATGTGTTATATTCTTTGCACGAGTAGTAGTGTCTGAGCGTCTGCACCGGGCGCATAGGGGGGTTAGAGGGGGGTGCAAGGGGGTGGAGCCCCCCGTGTAGGGGTTCGGGGGCAGCTCCCCCGAATTTTTTTTTTTCGGGCCGACATATTTCCGCCGGGCTGACATATTTCCAGGACAACATATTACCGAGACGACATATTTCCGGGACCACATGATATTAGGTGGTTTTTCGGCACATAGTTTTTTGCCGATGGTTTTCTATTTCCGGTTAAGGAATTAGGGTTTTGGACTAATCCAGGTCATTGGGTTAGGGTTTTGGATGCCGCTAGCTCCTATATGTATATTGTATTGTAAACAGTGTAACATAATGTATGAATATAATATATGTTGGTTTTCCCGGTTTGGGTTTCCAGGTGAAAAATCTCTGTGTAATGTTTGTATTTGCCATTGTATCTTTTCTGTTCTTTTCTGAATATCAGTTTGCAGTAGATATTGT
>JASDQU010100823.1:440244-456271 GCA_032191745.1 Picea mariana | reverse complement strand
GGGGGGGGGGGGGGGGTCCCGGAATGGTTGTTTTTATTAAACCACCATTGGACAGGTGTCATCTCCACAAGCCAGCAGAACCCCCCCCAAAAAAACCTCTTACCACCTCAGGGGGGTCCAGAATACCACTCTACCCCCGAAAAAAACCGCTTTCGCAACATTTTGACTAGTATTCTTCCGAAGCCAATTTTGGGCAAATGAAAATGAATTTTTAAAAATCGAGAGATGTTTTTCTCTGTAACGGCCTGAAGAACAAAAAAATCTCTCCGTTTTTTCATAGGTTCCACGAGCAGGGAGAATAGAAGCCATCTTTCGGCCTCATTTTTCAGATTTTTGGTTTTTCTGTTATAGTCCCGATCTTGCAGGAGCTGTTACAGCGACCTGGAGGCGAATTTGGTGAAACCAAAGTAATTTTTTGTCCAGAACATGCCCATATACAATAACCTCCTTCAGTTTCTTCCCAAGTGTCATAATTAAAGAAAAAAAGATGTCTGAGTGGACCTCTTTTTCACAGAAATCTGTCCCGTATTTCATGGCGGATAGTTCGGGATTTTTGGGGATTTGTGGTTATTTTTGGCCGAGGCGGTTGAATCCAACTTCCAAAACTTATGGGGAGATATATATTATTTATTCATAGGATTTTAATATAAAAAGGGTTGATCATTACACCGAGAGAGGGTATTCTCTGTGGTATTTTTCTGATTCTCTAGGAATACAAAGGGACTTTTTCACAGGATTCCTGTATGTCGACGATTGGTGGAGTTTTCTTTCTTCGTTGAACGTGATTATAATCAGTATTCATTATGTTTATCTCTTTCTAATTTTCAAAATGATATTTAATGCAAAATTTATCCCTGATACTCTGTGCATTGCTTTTGAGAATCTTAATGTTTTCCTCTGATGCTACAATGAAGAAATTCTTGAATGCTTTTTTGTTGTAGTTGATTATCTCGTCTGTTCCTTCTCTACATCATTTTATTTCTAAAGGATCCAACGTCTGCATTACCTTGCCCTGTGGAAATACCTTATAGACCCGTGTTTAATTTCAAACTTGTCACAGACCCCATAGCCCAAAGGTCTTCTTTTGTTGTCTCCACCAGAAAAATCCAAAAACATATCCTATTTTTCATAGCTAGCCTAAGATCAAATCTCTAACAAAGATAAATTTTATAGAGAGATCCCTCTCTAAGTCTTGTAGGGCTATATCCTTGACTCAAAGCGGTTTTGATGTTGCCTCTGTGACTTCCTCCACGGCCTTGGGTAAATTACAGAGTGCTAATAGTCTGGAGTAGTCATTGCTTCAATTATAGCTTCATCAGAGGGCAAGACTAAGTCTAATGTATCGGTGTCAGTGAGAGAATCCTGAGCCCAAATAGGCTCTAGAAGTGGATCAAACTCTTGTGCATGTGTTGGATCAGTGTTGGATGAAGTTTGCTGGACTAAAGAGTACGTTACTTCAGCTATGGACAAGGGCATGGACATGCCCGGGTGCCCTGTCCCATTCATCATGACCGATGGGGAAGGAAGTATCCATGGATCATCGAAGTAAGTCATGTGGAACGATGAAACTTGAAAAATCTCAACCTTATGCTGATTGGATATAAACTTGATATCGCCTTGAGGGGGCGGGTAATCAAAGGTACCCATCAAATATGGGAATAAACCAACCCCTATGTTGACTACACTTGGTTGAGGATTATCGATCATCGGGACTGTGGATGCCCCCAATGAAAGGTCAGGTCTGGAGAAAGAAAATTGATCGATGGTCACTATCCGGCCCTCGTGGGGAAACAACAAGACCCGGAAAACTATAGCAACCACAGCTTGCATGGCATAAGTTCAACTCCTTCCTAACAAGAGGTTATAGTCGAGGGGAGCATCGACTACCTCTACCTCGACACACATGGTATTCCCTCCTAATTGCATGGGGAAAGAGGGAATGATACCATGTGATTGGAATGAACTACTGTCAAAATCAGTGAGGAGAGTAGGTGACGGAGACAAAACGGGTTGGCCAACGGCCTTCCAACATGCCAACGACATAACGCGTGTCGAGGCTCCCTCATCAACCACCGTGCAGAAAATATTCCGAGTAAAAGCTTTCGTGGGATAAGCCACTACTATCTGAAATGCTATGTGGTAAGGTGGACGAGATTTTAGGTCGGTTGTATACAGCATGATTGTACCCGAACTACAAGTCTCGGTAGATCCTAAAGAGGTTAACAAAGCTTTCCTTTGGGAAGGGAAAATTTGGAGGACCTCCAAAGCAGACATCGCACAAGGGGTTTGTGATAAATCTTCCACCACATAATATTTCTGGGCGTCCCTTGCATTTGGGTTGTGAGAAGATTTTTTGAATGCACCTTTGGGGATGTGTGTCATTGTTTCACCCAACATCTTCTCAATTTGTAGAGGAAGAGATGGGAGTTTGGCTTCTTTGCCCTTCTCATAAGTTCTTGGTTTACTATAGTCATGCGCTCTAGTCGATATAAAAGCATCACCCTTCACCATATATACATTCATGGATGTGGGGTTGTTTGAAGATGGAGAGGGTCCTTGACCACCCCCTTCCATGCTTGCAGAGGCCTGTGTTAGATTTTTCCCATGTTGGTATGGATTGGTTAACATAGTAGGTTGTTGTCGTGTCACAAAATTTTGGGCCTCTGCAAGTAGGGGACAAAGGTGGGTCGGGTGGTCCTCCACGCATAGGTTGCATGAATATCTTGCCTTCCATTTCTCAGTATTACCCCCACCATCATTATCGGTGGGTTTCTTATCCCCCTTACCCTTCTTTCATTGTTTTTTCTTTCCTTTAGGCTATTGGGTGGTCTTTTGATTAGTCAATTGCACTGTGTGTACATCCGACGTTTTCGTAGGGGGAGCAGCCAAAGCAGTAGTTTGGCTGGCCATTATGTGTTGTATAGACAATTGTTGCAACTGATTCATTAGTTTCTCAATAGGCTTTGTTTGTGTTGAACCAACAATACCATCAGCATGTGGTCCAGCTCTCTATCTGGTTTTATCAAGTATTGAGCGTGGTGCATCTGGCAATATCTCGTATAATAAACTAGACTGAGAATAGATTAGCTCAAGTTGTTGAGCTCTCATGATGGCATCTTCTTCGAAAAATACTCCCGACGTCGCGACGTCTTTGGACAACTATGGGACCAAAGACTTAAGAAACCACTCGAGAAGGAATGTTGGTGGGACTGGTACCTTAATTAAACTCTTTCTGCATCTCCATTCTTGAATGTGATAAGAGATATGGTCCTCTTTTGTTTGTGAGAAATTGGCCAGCAATTCAGTGCCAGTGTCTTATCTCACAGGTAACTGAAAATGGTTAAGGAAATCCATCGCCAGTTCGCCGAAGGAAGAGTATCTTGAGCGATCAATCTCAATGTACCATTTTGCAGCACTCCCAATGAGAGTACGTTGAAACAATCACAACTATACGGAGTCATATTTCAACAAGTTAGATGAGCACCAAAGATGGAAGGTAGTCACATGATCTCCTGGATCTTCGTTAGGCTTGGCTTTGAACTTTGGGATGTCGGAAGGCAACTTCATCGGCATAGGAGGCCAATGTGGATCATGATAGATAGCGTCATTCAACAACCTTGTCAAGTCTAGCAAATGCAAGGTTTCCAAGAAGGGTAGATTGGGTTGTTGGTGATAACCTAGGAAAAAGGGGCCTAGAGTTTGACTGGCACTAGGTTGCCAGGAAAAGTTCGGTTGCTGGTCTGGGTTCTGGTAAAAACCATGGCCATGGATAGCATATGGATTTTTCATGTGAGGAGACATCATCGACTAATTTTCGAAATAGGACATAGATGGTTGGGCATGCATTACATTCGAAGGAATTTGGGAAGGATTGCTCCATGTTGGTCCCATGGGGAGAGGCATAGCGCTTTGTTCAGGGTTCCATTGATTGTGAAAAGAATTACCCTAGATCGGCGTTCCTGATGAGGGAACTAATCCCTGCCAAGAATTCCAAAGCCCTGCTGCAGAAGAAGTTCCTGGGTGTGCCCTCTGTGTAGGAATAGTACCCTGCATAGGAATAGGTTTTCCAGAACTGGGGTTTCCCCCAGTTTGGAAAGTAGTTGAAGAGAAGGCATTGTTACCAAACATACTGAACAAAGAAAACAGTGTCCAACCTACTGGCATATTATGCGAAGGTGGTCCTTGAATCCCTGCTCCAAGTAAACTATGGTGGGCAGGTGGCCCGGTGGATTGCTGATGCATGCCACCGAGTGAAGGGGGCGAAGGAGGTATATGACCTCCCCCATAAGGGAAAGAATTAAAAGGATAAGCAGTGCCCCCATGTGTCCTTGCAGAGGAGTGTTAGAGCTCCCTGCCCCCAGACCCAAAGTCTGTGAAGTGGAGTAGGAAAGTACAGGACTTGTACCTGAACTAGGCATCTCGTATGAGAATGGAGGGCCTGTCGCACTTGGTGTGAAAGGGGTTGTGGCCGTCCCCAGAGATGGGATTAGACCACTATGCGATGTAGAGGGGGTCGAGACCATGGTGGTTCAGACCAGTGATGGTGGGTTAGGAGGTGGAAACTCTCCTGTGGTGACAACCATAGTGGGAATTGAAGAATTCCCAGAAGGAGTAACAGCATTTGTTTCCATTGCTGCTTGCAACACTATCTAACACTCATAAGGATGAATCGGTACGATGGTGGGTGCTGAAAGATTAGTGGTGGAGGTTTCAAGAAAACCAAAATCTTGCGCTCCAAGGTCCAAAATGATTGATTCCTTTGGATGTTGGACGAGCACAATTTCTTGTGACTCGGTCGCTTCAAAAGACCCTTGTTGGTCTAGCTTTCGCCTTAGTGGTGGCAGGGGTGGCTCTAGTGTAACCGATAACAAGCCAAGAAGCCTTCATGACCGGTGGATCTTGTGATCCTCCACTATGTGAGAAGATCAAAGACACACTAGGGTAGTCTAACCATTCAAAAACAACATGCACTAAAAAAAGTCCCTATAAGATAAGACAGGGAAACACTAAATTAATTGGAAGAACAGTTACAACAACCAACACTAGAGAAACTTACCGATGCAAGTGAAACTAAAAAATGGAAGCATCCTCTAGGTATACTCTGCAAAGTGTGGCCCAATGTCTGTCCTAGGTACCATGGTATACCCCTAGAGTCAGATGTGTATGTCCCTAAAAAATATAGGCAACTAGGTTGCCAGCGCGTGAACAGTCACCGGGCGGGTATAGTCGAAAGTCAGGTAGACCACAATGAGCAGGGTATAGAGCCCGAAACTTGTCAAGGGCATCGAAAGAAATTAGTCTGGAAGACAACTGAGGACCTCGAATAGATTTGAGACCACGAAGCCCCGTGGAAAATGCAATCGACGGAATCCCAAAACAAGCCCTCTATATGTGCTCTCCACTACRATTGGTCCAGCTTTGGAGGGGTTATCTCTGCTACCTTTCCACACACGACCTCACTTTTATCCCTTGTGTTAGAGGGGGGTCCCGTATAAATTTCACGATACTGGACTTGGACACTCCCTAACTCAGACTCCAATGTTTGATTTTAATGGCCTTGAAGAGTTTCTTCTCCAACCTAATCCAAGGCCCTAATCTTGAACTAGTTGGTTAACCCTACAAACATAAATGTCTGATAAATTTTAGATTTTAGCATTAATTTTATGGCTTGTCTTATGTCAAGGGGTATGAAAGTGAAACTAATGATGTTTGAAAGACGAAAGTAAAAAATGAACAGAAAGCTAGAAACAAAAATTCCACTTAACGCAAATTTTCAACAACTTTTCAAACAAAAGTTTATTTTTTATTTTTCTAAGATCTTTTGAATCAGAAAACTTAAAGAAGGATTTCACTCAACTACGAGCTACTTACGATCTAACTAAACTATCAAGAACTTAAGAAAACAAAGATTTTTCCCTGGTTACTAATGCAAAATCACACTTTTCAACCAAATAAGAAAATGAAAGAGATTTTTTTATTTATTTAAATGCTCATAAAGCAAAAAGGAAAAATACCAACAAGTCAAAAACCAAGAAAACATTTTTGGCCTAATCGCAGATCACAAAGAATCACTTGAAGAAATCACACACTAGCAACTTATAAAAGGACTCTCACACTTTTCTAAAAACCCTAAAGAAAATTTTTAATGACAACTTTTGTATGAAAAAAGCAAGCTAAGGTTAAGATCAATCCTAAGCTATTGACTGCTAGGACAGAGATTCAAAAACCTGAGAGGTATAACTCTTGTCAAGGGAAAGGATGATTGTCTTACCCTCAACAAGAACTATCCTGCACAAGCACACTACTGACAATCCAACAGCAAGCGTGTGCACGCGAGATGTGTAGAGCCAGAGGGCATGTACACACGTGATGGCCTTATACAGGTCACGTGTATCTCTAAAACTATAAAACAACTAAAAACAGACAATCCAAACCAAGAAGAGACCACTGATATTGAGAACCAGGATCTCTTGAAGGCTTAGACACTTTTTCTTTAACAGAAAAAGAAACCAATGTAAGGAAAAAATTCATAAAACAAACCAATTTGAGATGAGACTGCAAACAACCAAGACTTAGAAAGAAGTTCAAAAAACCCCTGAGAATGTATGATTCTGACAGGGAAGAGGATGACTGCCTCAAAAAAATTTCTGGAATCTACACGCTACTGCTACTTCTTCATCTAGCGGTTACACGCGAGCTGTAAGAAAGCAGGGTGTGGGTACACACGTGTAGACCTTATGCAGGCCACGTGTACCTCTGTGGGTCTCTAAAAAACACAATCAAGAAAATAACAGAGATAGCTGGTATGGAAAACTAGACTCTCTATTAGCTTAGACTTTGCAGAAACTTAAAAAAATAGGAAAGAAAGCATAGTTATTTAAAACTACCCAAAAATATTCCCAGGATCCCTAGAGACTTCCCCAATATGGTCATCAATTCTGTTGTGGTGGGAAATCCCCCTATGGACTAGCAAATAGGGTTATATTATGCATGAAAATATGACCAAAAGAAACCTACTTTCTACCTTCGTCCCCAGACCTAATCTCCATTTCTTTTCAGCAAATACATGGTTAGACCAACATACCTTGTTCAAGATGTTCGATGTCGATCCTTCTTCACGCTTGATTGCTTGTTAGCAGCTCTCCTTCCAAGGCTGACCTGCATACAAAACAAGCAAAAAAATACACATTCATTATACCTATAGACTAATGGGTTAGAAGTTCAAACATGTATTTACTGAACTATGAAGAACTCATATAGTGGGACGGGAAATGAATTTCTTTATTATTAACTTTAATGAATCAACTTACAATGTCGAGACCAGCCACTGCTCCATGAATCCTAATCCTAGGCTCCTCTTCAAATGTCCTCCAACTTCTTTTCTTTGTATCTCTCTTTGCACAAGGACGGATAAAGGGTTGGGACAATGGGAATGTGCAATTGGGCAGAGTTTCTTTACTCTTATTCTCCTCTTCCAAATGGGACCCCTAACCCTTATTTTATAGGCTAGAAGAAGCTAGGTATTTGGATGAACCCTTGGCCATGCATGGCCGAGAGTTTCAGTTAACTCACCCAAAGCGTTGTGTTCCATCGAAAACTTTCCTTTTTTCATGATTTTTTTAGTCCACGCAGACTATTTTAGGTTAGCTAGCATGTACATGCATGTAGTAATGGAGTAGGGTGAGTGGGCCCTTATAAAAGAGGTTTTTTGAAGAGTTGTTCAGCAATGCTTTGGCAAAGAAGGGATCTGAGATGGCCTGATGTCAGGTAAGCATGTATGGTGCAAATTAGGGTTATAACACTTGTGTTTGACCAAAATTAGGACTGTAGTCTTCCTTGCGAAACTTCTAATCAACAAAATGAAGGGCCCAACATGATCCGACCACAATCCTTGACTCGTCCTCAAGTCAAGTCCTTAGTTCTTCCATGATCTCTATACTAGACTATTTCTTTCCTATGTCTTATGTGTCTACTTTTCTTCCATCTTCTGATTGTGCTCTTTCCTTTTCCACCTCTTCAAATGAAGGGCCCAAATCTAGGACCAATTCTAGGCCTTTTTTCCTTACTCCTTGAAAATTGGTAATTTTATCTTGCCACTTCCTGGAAAGGAATAAATATTTAACCACGAACTGCTGAGTCACATATGTAATATATCCCTTAGGCTTGGATGCGACTAGGGAGTGCCACTCTAAATCAACTGTAGCATCTGCATGTAGGTTGTTTGAACGATAGGTTGAAACTCCCATAGCTTTTTCTTAGCTACTGACTATGCTTCAAATAGATCATTCAGCTCATTGTTTGCATGATGGATCTGGTGGAATTTTTCCTGCTACTCTAGTGGATCCATGGTGACAACAACTTTCTTGTTAAGCGACTGGATCTTCATGAGCACATCTTCCAAAGTCTGGTTATGCCTTGCAACAATACCCATCCAATCACTAACTTCCCGAAATATCCTCATGTATTATATTGTTCATTTGTGCAAGGCTTCTCTTGCATTATTTCCTTCAAGCACTACTTTTTCCATTTTCTCTTGAAGCTTCTTGGGCTGTTGTTCTGCTTCACGCTGACTATCCCGCAACTGTGATTCAAGGTTCTCTATGTGAATGGATAGCTATGACCATGCTCCATGGAGTAGCTCAAACTGTTGCTCAGGCTCACTTACTGCACTAGACCGTGACGGTTGTGGTGTTGTTCTTCGGATCACTAGATAGGCTTCTACAAGCTTTTCCTAGACCCTTTCTAGTTTTTTCTCTTCCTAGATCCTTACATACTCTTCCTGTGTCCAGTGTTCTTGCTTGAGGAGTGCTTTCACTTTGCAAAATTTTTCTTCTCTTTCATCCTACTGAAGACTCTTTTCTACTTGATTAGTTGAGGCTCTGATCATCCCTACTAGCTTTGCTGACGAACACTGAGGAAGGTCAGTAGAAGAAGTAGTGGCCTCCCTAGGTACTCGGACTTGTAGTGGGATTCCACTAGCTGTTGAGTTTTCTGAAGGTGTCTCCACCTCTTCCTCCCATGTAGATGGACCTTGCAGCTGTTGCACAAGTCTCATCCTCAATGTTGATGGAAGGAATGGTAACACTTCTATTTTTTCCAGGCAAAGCTACATCATCTCCATGCACTATTGTGGGTTCTAAAGTACTAGCTCCATTTGCTCCTACAATGAAGTTGCACTCTGTCCTAATGCAGTTTCAGGTTCCTTCTGAACCTATGGTACTACTTCCTCTTTATGGACCTCAACTTATGGGGTTCTGCTTCTTTGGATAACACCCTCAACATTGATTGTTGAGGGAGTGTGTTGAGGACTTCAGACTTGTGCTATTGGTACAGTTTGAATCTTCGTTGAAGGTGGAGTGTCTTGAATTGGTACAAATGGAATACATTTTTGGCTTGAGACTTCAGAGTTTGGACCAATGAGTTCTGGTGTATGTTTGGGTATTTTAGGAAGGTCCAACTGCATGGGCTCTGGTTCAGTGGTTTGGGGTGGGATGGTTATTTCTCGAGGTGGCGACTGAGGTTGTGGGGGCAATGGGGGTTGTTTGGTGATGATGGTGGTGGATGGAGTGGTATCAGGCTCATGGTCATCTTGCATGTCAATGATCATTTGGGCTGCTTGATTCACTGCTCGAGTACATTGGATGGTTGATGATATAGCCTGAGGGTTTGGGATATTTATGGGGGAGAGCCATGTCCTAGGTTTCATGACCAACGGGTCTCCAATGAAAGCAGCATTTAGGATGTCATTGACATCTATGCCTATCAACATAGCTTTCTCTGGAAGATGCGAGAAAATGGGCAATGTCCTTTTCTTGCGTTCTGGTGGTTGTTTCTCTTCCTCCTCCTCCTCCAAGTCCATATGCATTGGAGCATCTTTATTTTTCTCCTCTTGGCCCAAGCTCAGTCCTACCCCTGCTTCCTGACCTTTTTCTTAAAAATATTTGTTAGTAGAAGGTAGTGCATCCCAGACTTGCATGGGTTGGTGTTATCACTGAAATTTCATCTGCACATGGTTACAATAACTCAGCATCGTCAAACAGTAATGAAGTCATTCATCAATCTGAATTAATACCACAGCATTCAAAAAGGTCAAAAAACTATACAAAGTAGTGAAAAATTGAAGAGCGCTTTGCAGACATTGGGCGTTCACGCACATGCGCGGAATAGGAACATAGAAATCGCGCACAGGTGCACGATGCGCTACTGTTAGCGCAAAAAATCCATGCACCTGCTAAACGGTGCATTTATGGAAGTGGTCAGCCTCCCAACCACTTATGGTTCAGCTCCCAATCCGATTTGACCCTCAAATCTGGGCTGGATCCGACTGGTGGGCTGGTCAAAGACCTAATAATGTCCTAAATGGCCTCTTTTCACATTACAAAGCAGTTAAACAATAACGCAAAGAAATGCTATAAAAATCCATGAATGCGCCTCATTTTCTCAAGGAATTCAAAGTAATGTTATGCTGCCTCTATTATTTTGAGGACTCCATCCTTGACACAAGCATATTGGCACCATTACATTGGACAATCCACCTCGCCATTGAGTGGATTTGTAAAGAGTTCTTTCAACACCATTTTCATTTTCTTTGTTGTAAGAAGAGCTAGCTAGTGAGGGTCCAAGAGCCTTCCCTTGGAGGAAGAAGGGACTCATAGTCCCCTTTCATCTTGGTTCTTTGTTTTCATCAATAGATCAACCTCAAACATTGGTGACATGGGTCTTTTGGTTCTTTTTGTTTTCTTTCCCTAACTCTTTTCTCTACAGCTGTCCTGCTCAGCAGACCCAACTGAGCTTGCAAGCACCTCTATTCTGCTCACCAAGGCGATGAAAGAGGTGCAACAGATTGGTGATGGCGCTAGCCGTTGGACACAAAATCTCGCTTCGACTACTTGGGCTCTCTACACCCCCTCACATGAAATGCTCCATTCGAGCGGCATATGTTTGGGGTCAACAACCAATAACCAAGCCAAATATACTGTTGTCATTGGCCTCCTGGCCGACGCCTAGCATCATCATATTTTTCACCTTAGCATCTTCCTTGACTCTCAACTAGTCGTTTTCCAGCTTAGTAATGTGTACCGCGTCCTTGATCCTTGCCTCTTTCGCAAATACCTGCAGGTTAGGCTTTTATCTTGACATTTTAATTCCATTACATTTACACATATTCCAAGACACTTGAATCAAATTACATATAACCTAGATAATATTGTGTTAGACTGGCATATATCACATCAAGCTACCTCTACACATACATAAACATATCACAATCCTGTCATAGCATATACATAGAATAGACATCATCCAAACATTAAACAAAACATGTAAACACCACATAGATCTCAAAAAGTATACTCATGGATATATATAGGTCTACAATACCATCTGAATGTTTTCATACAAAAAATACACGTATCCGCAGGCCAATGTAGCCCCTCAGTACAAAATGGGCTCACCAGCCTATATACAAAAAAATGATATACATCAAATGCCTCAGAGCACCACTCACGGTGCCTCTAGAGCACCACTGCCTGCTCCTCCCTCAGGTGGTGACGACCCACCACCTCCTGCCCCAGGAGGTGGTGGTCCACCCCCTGCCGGCCCCTCCTGCCCTGGTGACAGTCATCCGATCGTCAGCGCAAAAGCCACTGTTTCTCATCGTACTATGGCCCTCCATGGTGGCAGAACCCCCACACACTGCTCCAGGAAAGTCTCATCCTGGATGTGAGACCATATGCCCTCAGGCACCTCCTGTAATATCATCTCCAGACGACAGTGTATGTCCTCATAATCAGCTCTGGCCGTCGCCGGAGGAGCATGTGATGGCCCAGCACCAGGGTCATCAAATCGGCACCTCCTCGTTTCCCTCTCTGGCTCAGCTGGTCGCACCGTGGCCTCATCACACCAACGTCTCTCTCCTCGTGGCAGTCTCTCCAATGCTCACTGCAACTCCACCTCGCACCCGCGAGGTGCCACATCTTCACATGCAAACAAACAACATATAGTATCAGTATCTCTATCATATACATATAGACTACGATCTCAAAATAGAAAAAACATACACATAAACAGCAAACATACCTCGATGATCAAAAACCTCCCCTGGAGGTAGCACCATGTCCGGATCATCCTGAATGTCCACCCCGGCATAGGGGTAATGTAAGATCACCTGGTGACATCTGCCGCCATACCTGCACCGCCTCTGTAGAAAATAAGTGGCCACGTTCGCCACCACCATGGCGAAGTAAAACAGTCGACCACCACCTCAACCGTGGCTCTCATGCCCCAGGTTCTCCCAATAGAATCCTCGGGTGCAACATCGACACCCTCTCTAGAAACCAGGCCACTAGGATGGACCCGAAAGAAAACTCCCCTGTATCAGTAGACTGACAGTGGTCCAACTGCGCCACCATCCTCGCATGCAGCATAAACCCCCAAGCGAAACGCTCGCCGACCAACACTCTCTCCAGCACCAGAAGCTGGCCACCACTGATCCGCTGGGTTGCTAGTGACCCATATACTTGCACAATCATCGTCGCTATACAACTATGCACCAGGGAATCAATAGACGCAATGGTCACAACCGTCCCAGACATAAAGTTCTGACCCGAACAATATCTCCGGCCAATAGTCTCGAGCTGCGTACCCCTAGGTAGAACTGGCTCCACCGGTAGGGGCGTTCCCCGAAAGGGAAGCCCAGTCAAGAAATATACATCCTCCACTGCAGTGAAGGGGAACTTCTCTCCTCGCACAAGGAAGCAGTGCAGCTCCAGATTCCACATTTGGATCAGGAACTGTAAGAGATACTCTTGTGTTTGTATCAACGGGCACTCAAAGAACTTTAGCAACCCACAGGCTGCCAAAGTTGCACACACACCTGGCCCCTCAATGGCCACAGCATATCGCAGCTGAGACCAGTCTCACTCTCGCCACCCCACTGGCATCGTCACAACCGTCCACCTGCAGACAAAACACAGAGTCCTATATCAATTCAAGAAACCATCAACAACATAAAAAAGACTCATTTTTATACACCTAAACCTTGCCTCCTAGGCATGGTTTTACTACGCACAGGCGTGCACACATGCACGCATGTTCACGGCATAGGCGCGCATATATGTGCACCTGTTCACTACACAGGTGCGCCTCAGTGCGCACCTGTTTTCTTGACAGGCGCGCTCCCAAGTGCACCTATTCCCCAAACAGACGTGCACTTGTGTACGCCTGTTCAACCTACAGACGTGCACTTGTGCGCGCTTGTTCAACCTCGAGATGCACACTTGTGCGCGCCTGTTCAACCCACAGGTGCTCCCTTAGAGCACGCCTTAAATCCCCTCTACTGTGCCCCCATGTGCATATATCTGGTGGACAGGCGCGCACATATGCGCGCCTATTATCGGATCACCCGTGCATGTGGGGCCCATATCCCCTAAATGTCTCTGTACTGCCCCCCGTACAACCCCTGCCCAAAAAATGAAATCCTATTTCTATGCAGGATGATCAGACCACTGACCTGACGCTTGCTAATCACCAATCGGATGCCTCGTCCTCCCCAAATCTCTAAATCTCCTCTAAAAACTGCTCATCCAGTCACTATTGCAGCAGGTACAAATGAGGTGGCAATGTGGGCCCTACAGCTATATATAAGCCTTTTTCCAAACTTCCACTCACCATTCTGGGAGCTCACGGTGTCCATTTTTCCATCCATCTTCAGCCACGGGATCAACATCCCGTCATCTACATCACATCAGTCCCTAGGCCTATTTTCATCCTGAGCCCCTGAGGCACCTTTTTTTTTCATACCCTGGTCAGGTACACATGCACATATTCACTCTTATCAAATACATGCTCATATCTTCGATTCTCTTCAAATATTGTTCACTTTGGGTATTTGGTTTTCATATGTGCAAGTACTTGATCCTTATACATCGGCACCACCCCTTCAGGTATATACTTAGCACTGACATGTAGTCTTTCCCACTGTATTGCACTTACATTTCCAGTCACACCCTCTGATATTTGCCTCTAGGATCCCCACTCTCGGCTCTGTAGTACCCACACCTCCATTTGCATCTTCGGTACTGTTACCCGGTAGAATTCTTACCCACATGAGTTGTCCCATTCATAGCACCTTTTGACACTTTTGACACTCATGCTGTTTTTCATTATCCTTTAGGGATGGGAGTCTCGATAGTCTTTCATCATGTCACAAATCAACCACATACTCCTTCTCCTCATTTTGCTAGCTTTCCCACATGGACTCCCAGATTATCTCTTCTCGGTTCTATTTTTTACCTGCACCTCCGCAGTATCATGAACCCTCCATTTCATCCACAATCAGTTTGCCCATCTGCGAACCTACCTTCATTTCACCTACCTCATACAGAAACTCACCAATGGGGCCCCCACCCTTCATCCGTTTTCCAAGAAAATTATGCCCTACATGGGCCACCCATATCACAGTGGGGCACCCGTTTCTATATTTGTACATTTCTCCCCAACTATTCATCATTTATTGTACAAACGCCTTTATTTTTTAGTCATTACATTACACTTTTTGTCATCACCTTTGGCGACCTACTTCCCTCTTTTTGGCCAGCCGCAACCCATGTCACCCTTGGTTGGAGCACTACTTATCATCTTCCCTTGCCTAACATCGTCCATATCTTCAGAGTACCCCACAGGTCACTTACCTCTACCCTCTGAATTTGTTCACCTTATCCCACCTCTAGCACAACTTATCACTGGTCTTGTCGTCCCCCTGACACTCGACCTCATTGCACGGTTGCATCCACTTTTTATCTCATATATCCTCCAACCAAGGGCAGTATTGAGTCTTCCCACATCTTGACTTCATCCATGTACCTCTGCCACTTCCTCACCTCAGTAGATTTCACGAAGCCCTTTGCTTCTGGGAGTCACATTCCCCTTTTGTCGACATCAACACAATTTTCCAGAAGGGTGACAGTATCTTGATTCTCATTCTCCACTCAATGAGAGATCTCGGATGGCATAGGGTGAAACACCATTGCTCCCTGCTGTCGTTGACCCCCATAACATTTGACACCAACACTTTCTCATGTTACGGTGGGTCTTACTTTGCAACTATTGCAGTTATTTCTCTCATTTGCCGAAGACCTCTGAACTTGGCTGGGCTATCAATGCCCACATAATCGCTGCTACTTATTACCGCGATCACTGCCTACTATTCAAAGTATGTTCATTTGCAGAATTGTCTTTTGCCTTTATCACAACCGCCCCCGAGGGCACTGCAGTTGTCTACACCAATGCTTTAGTCATCTTTTTCATAGTTACATGACACGAGAATGGGGCATGCCCGCCTTGTTTGTACACAGTTTTATATTTTACACACCTCATGGAAGGTCGGGTCCTACCAGTTCCTTTTTCCCTCCAATGGATCGCTCTGGACAATCACACTATTACTCTCTCTTACAACAACATTCTCAGTAGAAGAAACATTGATGGATTTCGGCTATACGTATGCTCCTAACCTCATCCATCGGGGGGCATCTGTTATCACTAAAATTTCGTCCACAAATGGTTACAAGAACTCAGCATCGTCAAACAGTGATGAAGTCATTCATGAACCTAAATTAATGCCACAGCATTCAAAAAGGTCAAAAAACTATACAAAGTAGTGAAAAATTGAAGAGCGCTTTGCAGACATTGGGTGCGCGCCTGCATGCACAGAACATGAACGTAGAAATCACGCACGATGCGCGACTGTTAGTGCAAAAAGCCACGCACCTGCTAAATGACGCATTTATGGAAGTGGTCGGCCTCCCAACCACTTATGGTTCAGCTCCCAAGCTGATTTGACCCTCAAATCTGGGTTGGATCTGACTGGTGGGCTGGTCAAAGACCTAATAATGCCCTAAATGGCCTCTTTTCACACTACAAAGTAGTTAAACAATAACCCAAAGCAATGCTATAAAAAGCCATGAATGCACCTCATTTTATCAAGGAATTCAAAGTAATTTTATGCTGCCTCTATTATTTTGAGGACTCC
>JASDQU010100823.1:412299-440182 GCA_032191745.1 Picea mariana | reverse complement strand
GGCACCATTACATTGGACAATCCACCTCACCATTGAGTGGATTTGTAAAGAGTTCTTTCATCACCATTTTCCATTTTCTTTGTTGTAAGAAGAGCTATCTAGTGAGGGTCCAAGAGCCTTCCCTTGGAGGAAGAAGGGACTCATAGTCCCCTTTCTTCTTGGTGCTTTGTTTTCATCAATATATCATCCTCAAACATTGGTGACATGGGTCTTTTGGTTCTTTTTTTTTTCTTTCCCTAACTCTTTTCTCTACAGCTGTCCTGCTCAGCAGACCCAACTGAGCTTGCAAGCACCTCTATTCTTCTCACCAAGGTGATGAAAGAGGCACAACAGTTGGGATTCACTCATAGCCATGACATGACCTCCTTGTCAAGGGCCTCTTCATCTAGGTAGAATGGAAACATATGGGAGTGGAATTCTTCTACCTTGGCATGCCTTGGAAAGACAAAGGTGTAGTGGAAATTCATGTTGAACGTGATGTTTTGCATGTTTAGGTTGAGCAATTGTTGAGGTATGTGCAACCTTTGAGTTGTGTCAAGAAACTAGTTTTACCATTTTGAGAATGATGCATTTTTTAATCTTTTGTTCTTCGAGTCTGACCTTGAGTGCCAAGGCTCGAACATATTTTCTATTTGACCTTTCTCTGCAGGTGATAGCGGTCTTCCTGAAGGTGGCGTCCACTTCATCATGGTGAACGCAACTAGCAGGTATCCATAGGTGAAGGTGTCACCATTATCCTAAGCATCCTCGCATGCTACCAAGAGCTCTTTCAGCAAGTAGCTACACCAATTGAATACTTCTCAATTGGCACAAAAATACGCTACCAACAAGGCATCTAGCATGCACTCTCCCTTGTAATATGGATGCATCACCTTGCTAGCAATCACATAGAAAGTTGTTCTGACTGTCTCGGGTAGAATGGCATTAATATTGGCTATACGGACCCCTCTCTGAGTATTAAATATTTTATATAGAATGGGTTCTCCATTTTTCTTCCCATGTTTACTGGGACCATGAAATCCATTGAATATGTCTTCTCCTTATATGGAGAGGCTCGTGATTTGATGGATATCCTCTACTTGTATGGGATACCATCTATCAAGCCACAAGCTCCAATCATATGCGTGGTTGATGAGGAACTTAGTACACTTCACAAACTCACTCGTAGTGTCAAAAACCGACAAATCCTAAAGATTCATGATGGTGGAGTTGAAGAGGTTGATGAACTCCAACTTCTGCATGAACTGCATCCCTCCCAACTCATATGGAGTCACATTCTAGAACACATCGATGTTTAATTGTGGGAACAGGACCTAGTCTGTTAGTTCAAGGTCGAGGAGTTTCACCTGATCAACCTTTCCTTTGAGATCTCCCACGATCTTGATCCAAGGATCACATGGCTCATCTGACACTACATCTTTGGAAACTAAATTCTCTCTTCCTATAGCTATCATCATAGTGACTCTGGATTTTCAACAGACTTCAGCAGGCTAACTGGGATTTGGGATCATGACTGAGGTTCGAGGGATTGCACAAGCGTGAGCAAAATTCAGAAATTGCAACGCACTAATTTATCTCTAGGAAACAATACGTCTTACACCGATTTCAAACAACCATATTCTCATGCTTATCTAACACGTTTTGTAATAAATGCTAAGGCCACTCATCATTAATCCTATAGATGCAACTTGGAGCTGAGTTGTCCGATGGGACTATTTAATGGGGTAAATCTATCAGGTGATCATGGCATTTATTGAGAAAGTTGGTACTGGACATGGCCAAATTCATACCTTACCGTTTGAATGGATGAGAATATTGGCATGAATACCAATGTAATATTCGTGTATCATAGATTTATGGTTTAAAAAATTTTGGACAAGTTACTGTAGTGGTCATAAAGGCTATGACTAGACTGGGTTCTTATGGCACATGGACTAGGATTGTATCTGGATTTGCTCTCCCTCTGACCAAAAATGGGTCCCCATCACATTTGATGACTATCTTTAATGGACTCGTGGCTCTTATGATCCTACGCTGCTGAGTAAGAAGTTCTACACCAAAGTAACACTTAGAAGAAAAAATTGAAATACATGTTGCGATGCAACAATGCACACTTCAAATTTATTAATTGAATTCAAAGAAATTGCGAAAAATTAAAATCTAGCTACTATAAATGCTCCTCTGGACTAGAGAAACGGTCCTTTAGCTCAGTTCTAAGAAATATAGGGTTTCAGGCGAGTTCCATTCACCCATCTTGGCTGAAGTACACCATCCAGTTGCGAGAGTCTGACTGCTCCAGAGGGTTGGATCTCTGCAACTATAAATGGTCCCAACCAATGCATGAGAAACTTTCCTAGATAAACTTTCCTAGATGTTTCTGGTATTGAATGTCATAAAGTAGGACCTTATATCCTTACACAAATGTTTTAGTATTAATGTGCCTATAATGCCAAGCTTTCTTCCTTTCTTTCTCAATTGATTGATGAAATTCTACTAAAAACTTGGTCTCATCAAGTTCTTACAACTCCGTAACCCTCTACCTGACTGATTCATCCTCTGACATGTGTATAATCTATGCAATGTATAGACTCGGGGTAATGAATTATGCAGGTACCACAACCGCTTTCCCATAGACTAGATGAAATGAAGTATACTTATGGAGTTTC
The DNA here is from genome assembly GCA_032191745.1 of Picea mariana. Taxonomy (NCBI): domain Eukaryota; kingdom Viridiplantae; phylum Streptophyta; class Pinopsida; order Pinales; family Pinaceae; genus Picea; species Picea mariana. The sequence continues at coordinate 437,516 of JASDQU010100823.1, read as the reverse complement.
TTCGTGGTTGTCCTGTAAGCCCATAAAACTATTGGGACTCTGTCATCCCAATCTTCCCTATTTGCACAACAAACCTTCGTTAATCCTCTCTCCAGAATCTTGTTAAACAACTATACTATGCCATTGGATTTTGGATGCTAAGGGACAATTTTATGATGTTGAATTAAGAACTCTATTGTAATATTTTCTATTGTACTACTGATAAAATGACCACCCTGATCACTGGTCAGACTCCTAGAACATCCAAACTAAGTGATAATTATTTCAAAAATAAACTTGGCAGAAGCATCGGTCGAGCAATCCTGAACATTTGTTGCCTCATCCCATCATGTAAGGTAATTAGTTGCGGTAATAATATACCTTCTCTTTGAGTGCTTAGTCGTGGGGTTGATCATCCCAATGAAATCAACCACCCACTTCTCAAACGCTTTCAGAGCTCGAACTGGTTGAAGAGTTAGTTCATCTCGTCGTGATGGTTTGCCTACTTTCTAACAAATTTTGCAAGATCTATCATATTCCTTCTCATCCTTGAAGAGTGTGGCCCACCATAATCCATCTTGGATGAATTTGTGCACAATGGCCTTTCCTTGAACATGGCCTCCCGCAACTCTATTGTGGAACTCCCACAGTATATCTTGTCTTTCATGGTCTAAGACACACCTCTTGAGGATACTATCTAGGCCCAACTTATACAATTTCCCTACAATCAATTGATAGTTCGCTTCTCGAACCACCGTATGGAGTTTCTGAGTTGTGGAGTACATTTCTGGGTAGGCCCCTATACTCAAGAAAAATGTTATGTCTTCCATGTATTTTGGTATGGCCTCAACCCAGAACAGGTTTTCATCTGGGAGGTGATCATCGAATTATCCACCACCTTCTCCCAAATCTAATCTGGACATGTGATTAGGGCATACGTTGCTTCTTCTAGTTTTGATGATCACCTCAAATGAAAATTCCTAAAACAGTTAAAACCATCATCAAATTCTTCCTTCCAAGACAGGCTTGTTAACTAGATATTTTAACGTAGAATGATCAATGAAAAATTTAAAATGAGAGCCTAATAAGTAATTTCTAAACTTTTGTAGAGAGTAAATCATAGCTAAACCCACCATTTATGTGGTTTTATAGTTGCGCTCATCTTGAAACAACCTCCTTCTAGAAAAGTAGATGGGATGATCCATGGTTCCATCTCATGGTTTCACTAAGATGTCTCCCAGAGAAATACCTGATGCATCCACATGCACATGAAATTTGTTTTCCCAGTTCAAAAATATTAGAATAAGTGTTGTGATGAGATTTTCCTTCAGGATGTCGAACATTTTATCACACTCTAGTGTCCACTGGAGCACTTCCAACTTCTTTAGTAGATTTTCTAGGGGTGTAGTAATGTTTGCATACCTTCTGATAAACCTGCGATAGTACCCTGTGTGCCCCAGCGTGGAGGGAAATTGTTTAGAACTCATATGAGGTGGCATGTTCACAATGATTGAAACTTTGGTTGGGTATACCAATACTCTTTCTCATCATAATATGTGGCCTAACATATTTCCATGTGGCACACATAAGATACACTTTCTGAGGTTCAAAGAGATCGACAATTCCCTACATCTACCAAACATTAGACGTAGTAGTGCTAAATGTTCTTTAAGAAGACTCTATACCATCCAATCATCCATATAAACTTCTATAAATTTGTGAATAAATTCTTGGAAGGATGCTATTACAATCTGAGAAAAAACTATAGGGGCATTCTTTAGGCCAAAGGGMATCACATTGTGTGAAAATGACCCCCATTATGTTATGAATGTGTTCTTTCTTTTTTCTTCTTCGACAATTCTCACTTGGTGATACCCCAAAAAACCATCTGTAATTGAGTAAGATTCTTTCCCCACAGCCTGTTCTATCACCTTGTTAGTAAAAGGTGTTGGAAAAGGGTCATGTACATAGGCAGAGTTAAGGATTTTGTAGTCTACACATACCCTAATGTCCTATGTACCTTTATTTCTCTGGATGACTATGGGGCTAACCCATTCTACTTCTTCAAATAGAAAAATAAGTCCAGCCTCAAGCATCTTGTTTATTTCCCTCTTAACCTTCTATTTCACCCTAGGGTTAAGCCGATATGGTCTATGAATTACAGGTTTTGATCTTGGTTTTATTTAAATATTCATCTCTCCCATAACTCCTTTAATCCTTTCTAGCTCCAAAAATTTCTTTGGGAATAAGTCCTCATACTCCTGCAACAGACTATGTATTTCTTGGCTAGTTTTCTCATCCCAGTAATATCCTACCATAACTATATTGTGTTTCTCTATAGTTCCTATGTTGACATTTCACAACTTCAATGGATGATTATAAGAACTATCATTCTGGCTAGGTATGGTGTTCAGTATTTCTATGCTTCCTTATGTTTCCTTAATGGTTAAGTTTCTCAGTTCTTCCAAATCATATGGGTTTTCCAAATCCTTCTCAATATTATAACATTATATAGGTGTCTTATCTGTGTCTAGGTCAAGGTTAGACTAAAGCAATTGACTATGATTTGTACATACTGCTAGGTCTGATTTCCTTTCACTAACATCGATAAAAAGGAATTTATTAATTCTTTGTAGGACTATCTTAAGCTCGGGGTACTTACTTGTAAAAGAAAGTCCTTGCAAAATTGGTCTTCTACCATTTTCCAGTTGTTGGTCTKCCTTCTAGTCTCTTCATGGATGTACCAATCTTTCAGAATCAGACCTAGAGAATGGGGAAATACTTGAACCCACAAGAGAGATGGTATTTCTGCAACTTGCCACTGTCTCACGCATTGTTCAATATGTGTTTTAGGATCAAAATTCCCATTGAACAGTTGCACAAMTTGGAAATCCATCTGCAACTTTGATTTTGGTTGCTCCTTATCTTGAAATATATATCATATAGCTTGCTTCACATCCCCCCGGTTCTTAATCAAGGCCTTGTGACTAGCCCACCATCCAGCAGGGGTGTCTTAGAGGGATTAGTCCAGAACTAAAATCCTTTGATCCTCCTCTATATTTTCTTCCATGCTAACCAAAAAAATATTAATTTCTGAGGTACCACCATATATCAAATTTTCTTTGACCTTGGCTCCAACCCATCTATATGCTCTTACAGTTGTGCATCTCCTTGAAAATATCTCATATGAACCTTGTTCCCAACTATCAAATGATATTTCTAAATCTTCATCTGTCGATTGTATGCTCCTCCAACTCACTAATCCATCAACAGTAGGATTTATGTAGTCTTCTCTCATTCCTACTCTTACATCGTATAACTGATCCAAATATTATCTTTCCATATTGTTTTATGTTGGCTCTATATATCGAGGGCCTACATACGAATCCAAGGGTTGAACTACTTTGATTCTGTGTTCTTCAAATTTCATAGTATCCTTCTTTAGGTCAATGACAACATAATTATCATAGGCCTAGTCAATACTAAGTAGTGCAGGATAAGGGGCCTTATCCCCCATGATTTTGATCACCTCAAAATCAGCTACAATATTCAATCCCACAACATCTATCTCCACATTATCTACTCTTCCTATTGGAAAAATACAATATTGATTGGCCATTCTTAACTGGATTGGAAAATATATCAACTGGGGTTTCCCTAAAGCTTCCCAAGTCTTTTTAGGCAGTATGTTAACATCATATCCTAGATCTAACATAACATATTCAATCTCAAACTTGTCTAGCTGATTTTCTAATCTAAACTCTTTTCCAAACTGTATTTTCCTTCCTTTCACTCTCTGAGTATTTTTCTTAGGAAGATTAATCCTTATTCTAGTTTCTGGAGATTCTTCAGTTCCTAGGACTAGGTACAAGACATTGTGAAACTTTTCTGTCAACTGGTCATTCCCAATAATATCAGAAAATAACTGAAACCAAAGGTCAACTACATTTTGTGACTACTCAGGTTGTCTTATTGGGACTACGGGGTGTAGGGGTGCAGGGGGTGAAGAAGGAAATTGTGCAATCTTAGGATAAACGATAGGTTGAGGGGGGTTTTCTTCCATATCAAGGGTAGGGATACTTTGGAATACATCTATTTCATTTTTAAATAATAGCTTATGTTTCAGAGGGTCATACTTGTCCTCCTTAGGTATTTCTTTCTGGATCTGAGGTAGATTATCAACATCTACACCAGTCTTATCTCCCCCTCGAGTAACAATGTTAATGTTGGGTATCTTTCCTTTAATGAATATATTTATCTATGATCTTATAATATTAGTTCCTTATTGACATACCTAATATTCCCATTTTACAATTATCTTTGGGCAGTCTTCAGTTGTGGTCTCATTGGTTCTGCAGTGAGAGCACCATGGCCGACTCAAATGAGGAAAATCCCTAGCCATGTGACCTTTCCCATCACATTTGTAGCATCTACTTGGTTCTGTTCCCTCGGTTCTTCCTCCTCTTAAGTCTCCTCCAACTCCACCTCCACAACCTCTTCCTAGTCCCTGAGAGGTTTCATTCACCCTGAGTGATGTTCGATCCAGTCTCTCAGCGAGTGCATCCATTTCTCTACACTGATTGGTAGCATGCATGGTATATGCACAAAATTCACAATGTGTAGTATTCAATATTATTGAATACTTCTTAATAATGGGGCATTGTCTTGGCCCATTCCCATGAATTCAACAAATATCACAATACTCAAGTGACGACGATGCTTGATTACCTGGAAAAGAATGATACTAGGTTGGGGAATGGAATGGTAAATTCGTAGATACTTGCACAACTCCTCCCGTGGGTCCTGGTGAGGATCCCATCGTATTTTGAGGAGGTCCCATTCCCCTCATCCATGGACATTCATTCACTAGATGTCCCTCTATGTAGCATCTAGTACACCAGACTTGCGGTCATCCTAGTCTGGTTATCATCAACTCTTGAATATTCTCTATTGGTGTTGATATATGTCCTTGTAGTTGCACCAAATTTACATCTTTTGGGGGTCTGGTCACTCTCAGGCTCCTCGGTTAATGGATTCAATCTTCATTGATTGTTCCAAGGAACCTGTCAAAGTGGCTATCCATTGTTGTGTTAACGAAATTCATTTCAGAGGTAGAAATCCCTGTATATACCATTCTCTTTTATGATCCTCATGAATTGGATGCACTAGCCTCCCTATAGCATCTTTAAACTTCTGAATATGTTCTCAGGCCGATTCACCTTCCTTCTATTGAATTTCGCACAACTCAGACAGAGCTTGTTGTTCTGGTTGAGGCAGCTTAAAATCCGCTATGAATTTTATCCGTACTTGGCCAAGTGTGAACGCTTGTCCTTGCGCTCCTGGAACTCCTAGCTCAATAGCCTTCATTTACCATTTGAGAGAATGACCTCTCAAGGTAGTCTAGAAATCGACTAATTTATTTGTGTCTACAATCCCTCTAGACCTCTAGATTGCTTCGCATAGGAACCAATGTTTCTCAACATCCTCATCTCCCTTACCCATGAATTCTGGGTATCAAGCGATCGAACCTCCTGCATTACCAACCATTCTTTATCTTATTTCTCCTATCAAGATAAAACCTAACAGTCCTGGTTGTGATCTACTAAGGAATCCCAATATCATCCCAATATTCAAAGTTATCGGTTGTGACTAACTAACTGACTATAATGAAATAGGAATAGCATAAGAAGGTAGTACAAAATTTACCACTTCTATAGAATACACTTGGGGTATGGGTAATTCAGGTCTCGTGCCACTAGCTTGGAGGCAGGTTTCTTTGATTTGGGGGGTCTTGTTCTCATCCTCTGGACTGGTCTCTTCAGTTAGATTCTCGATCTTTCTTGGTATCACGGCCGAATATTCTCTTTCTTATGCAAGATCCATGCTGACCTCATTTTCCCATGCTTCTACACCTTCTTCTTCTTGTCCACCCTCTTGGGGAATTATTTCTTTTTGCACTTATCTCTCACTTAATATTTGACTGGCTAGTATTTCATGTCTTCTCATCTTTCACAACTCTTCCTTTTGTCCTTCCTCAACTTCTCCTTGTCCAAATTCTTTCTAGAACTTCTCAGACTATTTCCCTGCTCTCTTTATCTTACTGCACCACCACTTCTTAACTATGGAGGATATTTTCAATGCTCTCTCGTCCCTTGAGTCCATTTCTTGCTTCTCCCCCATTTTTCATAGAACTCTCTCCCCTCTCTTAGGACATGATTCCACCCCAAGCGAGGGTATTTAGGTTTCCATATCAGTCAGGGAAATAGTCAACATCCCCTCCTCCATCAAGAAAACCTTAATCCACAGGGGGATTTATCTCAACAATATTCCCCTTGATTCTTTCCTGAAATCCGCTTCTTCCCTTGAAAAATATTGGTGATTCTCAGTTGCAAACTTGATAATGTATCCTTCCAATGTTGTATTGACCCAGAAGTCAATCGCTCACGTTACCAGACAATCCAGCCGATGAAGCACTGCAATATTTTTTGTATCCCAAGAACATGTCTTCTTGACTCATTCTTGGAATTCTGGAGCTTCTTGTATCCTATCTATCCAATTTAAAATTTCTTCCAGAAACTTAACCCAGAATATCTCATACTGGTCACTCAATATTTCTGAGTAAAATATAACCTCTCATGTATCTTTCACATAATTTGCTCGTATCTCCACTTCTTTCCATATGATGGCGCCACACTTTTTCTCCCACCACTGGTGTATATCAGATCGATGAATCCATGGAAGCATTCTCCCTACAATTTCCCTTTTAACACAGGTCCCGACAATAGAACGATTTTGTTGTCGCAAAGTTGATCAAACCAGGGTCCTTCTTAGGTTATCAACAAAAGGGTATCGAGTAGTCTAGATCGCTGGCATTTTCATCTTCTCCGGGGACAATAAGTCTCACCCGAAGCACAACCAAGAAAAGAAGATAGGGAAGGGTAAGGAGAATACTTAGACAAATCCATACATTCTAAGGATCTTTGTTAGTCTTGCGCAAGATCGATTAATCCTAGAACTGTGTGAACATTCCTAACTCATATTACAGAAAATAGAGTTGTGTTGCATTCATAAAGAAACTATATCCAATTAAATAGATCTGACATCAAGATAATAAAAATCAATATTCATGACATTCTGAAGCTAAGCAGACATAATAATTTCAAAATTTGGGTCTCTTTGAATTAACATTATTTGGATCTTCTTAATTACATTATGCTACTCAAATACAAACACAACTCAATCATGTCAGAGCTTGACAGTAAGACTTTGCTACTGAGAGGCAAGGTTAACCAAAATATTTTCTCTTCCAACATTACATCAAGACATAACTTGATCAAAATTATGGTCTGGTTCCAAAACCCAGACTCTTAGAAATCTATCTACCCTTTTCCCAAGATGGATATTAATTACAATAGCAGAACCTAAATGGAGAGAAAATTGATAATCTCGTCAACCCTTTACAATCATATATATCTCGTATATATAAGCCAGATGGATTTCGAGTTATTTCTTTCTTGTTCTTGTTGTAACCTATTTCTTTGGGTTGGTGTTGTGTTGTCCCTATAACCACATTCTATTTATTTCTCCCTTTCTTTGGTGTCCAACTCCTTTGTGGCTTCACAACTTTTGTTTGACCAAAATTGGGACTACAGTCTTCCTTGTGCAACTTCTATTAAAGAAAATGAAGGGCCCAAAAGATACTAGCAGAGGAGAATGGGTGAAGGTTTTAGCAGATGTTTTACGTAGGTTATCTTATAAGTACATAACACGCCAATGTGTTTTATACAACAAGTGCATTGGTGCCCTAAAAAATAGTGCACCGTAGCAGGGCTATTTCAATTAAAAAAAAATATTATTCGGTGCGCTATGAAAATAATGATGCACCAGGAAATAGTGATGCACTGTAATAGCGTTCTTTAAAATATCTTTGGTGTGCAACTTAACACTGGAAGCATTGGTGCACTATTAGTATAGTGCATCATTATATGTTTAAATAAAAAACATTTACTCACCAATGTAGGATTGTGTCAAAACGTATATTCCGGTGCAATCCATTCTATCATGCTCACTCATCCACACTAGTTCTCTAATATAGAGCACCATGTTAGGGTTAATTTCCAAATTTATGTGGTGAACTATGCAAAATTGGTGGCATCGGGGCATCTCTTATTATACCACACTGTGTCATTCTTAAACAAAAAATTTCACACCATTGTATTTTTTCAAAAAATGTACGGTGGTGCACTATGTAGTAGTAAATTCAATGGTGCACACGCATGCCCGAAAACATGTGCATCGTGCTAGGGATATTTTTAAAAAATATATATATAACCAGTGAAATCAGTAGACATGTATACCCTAATGTGGTTAGTCATCGGGCACACTTGAACATGGTTTTATTAAAAAGAATTACCAATGGTAAAAATCATTCTTACCATTTTCAATGTTGTAGAGCTCAAAAGCACCGATGCAACAGTTTCCTATCTGAAGCACCCTACCATCATTTCTTTTCTTGCTTTCCTTCCTTTCGTCTGTTTCTCAGTGTGTGAATTTCAAATTTTTCCAAACGGTGGGAAATTTTAGTTTTTTTTAGTATGTCACAACCATGCCTCCACAATGACAAAATGTTTAGGTAATGTCCTTGTTTCTTCATAACTTAAGTTTTCGCTGGATTAAAATTCATAATTGAGTAAAATTTTAAGTGTAAAAAAAAAAAAAAAATTGTGCAGTGCATTCGAGGCACTCGACTCACACCTCCTATTTTGAAAGCTATTAATTTATAGGGCGCATCACATACCTTGTTACCTTTTTTTGGTGGTACATTGGTAAACATAAATGCACTAACGCATCCATTTAATGACGCATCGAAGAAAATCATGTAATCGATAGGGCGATGCATCAAAGTAAAGATAACGCACCAGGCCATTAAAGTGCATGGCGTGTCGCCCTTATCATATATATTTTTATGCATTGCATTGGTAAACATGCACATCAGGGCATTAATGTTTACCAAATGTACTGCTAAGATATGTAACATTGTGTTGCATTGCACCCTATAAATGTTTTGGTGGCACTGTACGCGATGTGATAGTAACTACCGAAACAGACCAAAAAAAGTTTCGTACTCAAAAATTTGGAAACATTTATGTGACGGTGTGTCAACATTCGTTGCATACGTCGGTGCGTGTAGTGAATGTATATGCACTTCATTTTTTCTAATTTCTAAATAATTGTTTACGTGCGTTAAGATTTTAATTTGTTTTTTTGTTTAAGCGATGCGTAGGATAAATGTAATGCACCAGGGCATATGTGTTGTACTGTAGCACCCCAGTGGGTAATGTTTTCCAGCGCACCACATAACATAGTAGATCATGTTTTTTTCGATGTGTTACTTTACACTCACACATTGTGGATGGTGCTCACAACATATACACACTATCGACGGTGCGTGACTATTTTTTGGGTGCACTGGTAATGCAATTAACTTTTTTTTTGAAGGAAGTTATTTTTCCATATTTATAGATAAATTTACCATTCAATAGATTTCTTTTATATTTTATGTATGAGAAAGGTTTATGTATTTCATATTTTAATCATGCATAGACATGAGTGGAGAGAGAAGTAGTAGCAGGAGTAGTGGGTGGACCTGTACAATGTTGTACATGAATGGGAGGCGAGGGAGAGGGAGAGGGATTTGTATGCTCTCCCTATTAATACAGTGACTCATGTTATCTTGAGGAATGTAGGCCTCCTTAAGTACTATGAGGATGATGCATCCCTTGCGGGGTACTCTGGGTTGTTGGTGCATCTAATCCATTGATGGGATGTCCATCAACACACTTTCTGTGTGGGTCCAGATCAGTGGTACCATCCCACTGAGGAGGATATTTACTTTATCATTGGGATATCCAGGAGAGGGGAGGATTTTTCCAAGTTCCCAGATGTCCCAAGAGGTTTTTCAACTGAAATTCAGCTCATGTACTCTCAACGATATATTTGGGTTGATGTACTATCCCCAACTAATTATTAGGTGTCTAGTGGATAACAAAAAATCACCTCTTTTGGTGTATAGAAGGTTAGGTTCCTCTCATTGTTAGTGACTACAATATCCCACTTTACCAGTGATGGGAAACCCATTATGTGTCGTATTTTGTATTATGTTGATTCATTCGTACAGAGGCCACGGTGTATCATATGGTCTGCCATTTTTTTGTAGCAGTTTTATTTAGTGCTAGAGAGATGTCGTGCTATGATACGTGGGAGGTTGAAATTCCGTTTTACCTCAGAGTTGTTTTGATTATGTTTTGAGAGGTTTCTATAGATGAGACCATTTTTTTATGTCACCCTACTGGGAAGAGGACTCATTTGTAGATGCACATGTGGGGGGAGATGATTCCCAAGAGGGGCCAGCTGAAGTTTCTAGCTAGGATTTTCCCAGGCACATTGGGGCTACTAGGCAGTGTGGTGGATCACATGTTTTTCATGGTGCCATATCCTTGCATGGGTTTGGATTCGTGAGGATGTCCGAACATCATATTCACACCAAATTAGCCTGTAGATGATAGAGGTAATATTTGTGTTTTGTTTAAATTAATATAGTTTCATTTTATTGTCTTACTTAATTAGAATAAAATTAATTCTAACACATTGTTTAACTTGTTTTATTAAATTTTTTAATGAATTAACTATGCAATTATTGTTCTATACTATATAATTTTTAGATATTGGCACTTTTATTGGGGACTTGCCTCCTCCCCCAACAAATGATGATGAGGAGATGATTCCTAAGGCTGTGGCGAGCCAAGGTCCTTGGGTGAAAATACCTGGTGGAATATGTTGTAGGCCCGATACAAGATTTAGGTTGGAGTTGGGCGACTGACTCTCTGCACGTTTGACTAAGGTGGGAGTATGTCCTAACCTGATGTAGGACATAAGTGCAAATCTTATGCTCTTGGATCCTTGGAGGGAGATGTCACATGATTTGATGCCTCTTATGCGTGATATCGTCGTTTCTTCCAGGATACTAGTAGCGAGGAGGGATCCTAATGATAGGAACAAATCTTCTTCTAGTATGGCTCATCCATCTACTACCCCATCAATTGATGAGAGTGGTCATGATCATCCTTGTACACATCCTCCTTGTCCTCCTTCACCTCGCCTAGATCATCAGGAGGCAGCACATATTCCTCCTCCTCCTTTTTCACCTCACCTAGATGAGAATGCCAGACCTATTCCTCATCCTCGTCTTTCACCTCACCTAGATAAGCAATCATGACCTTTTCATCATCCATCATCTTCCACTACAAACCAAGCCTCCACTATTGTTGAAGATATGCATATTATCCCATTGACTGGACTAGATATGTTATAGTAGTTATTTGACTTGTCCATATATATATATGGTGTTTTTTTTCTATTAATCATGTTGATGATGTACTTAATTTACTTGTTGATGTTGATGTGTATATTGTTAGGTCATGTTAGATATGTTTGTTAAATATGATTGATAGATGTGTATGTTATAACATTGTTCATTAGATGTGCATTTTTCCTATTGATTATGATGATATACTTAATTAATTTATATGTTGATGTTGTTGTGTACATTTTTAGGTCATGTTAGATATTTTTAATGTTAAATCTGCTTGATTGATATGTATGTTAAATGATGCTTGCTATGTGTGTGTGATGATGATGTTAGAAAATGCATGTCTTTTGTTATATGTGATCAGAATGATGATGCCCTATTAAATTATTAAATATGTGTGCTAGCTAATTAATGATGTGTATATGTCCTAGAGGTATATATAATTAGATGATGTTAGCTAGTGAATAAAAATGTGTATTTTAGATGTTGTTTATGTTTTTTATAAGATGGTTATCATCATTATGTTTATTTTTATAAATTACAAAGTTCAATATGGTTGAAACTATAATTATAAAATTGAAACTATAATTTCATAGATAGCTCATTATACATATTCATTTTAACTAATGTTTTTTTTCAAAAAACAAATTACATATTACTAAATATTATTTTCCATTGTACTATTTACTCTTTTTATCCAATGATAAGCATTCTATTGGATTAAAATTTTTATGGATGCAAATATTCCAATTGTTATTTTTGTCATTATTTTGTAAGTTGATTGCTATCAAATTTTAAATCAATTCATTAATTGTGGTTTTGCTCAACATTTGGGGCATAATTTTATAAATATTTTCAAATCAATGACAAAAGTATGTAAACTAACAAACACTACTTTAGTTAAAAACCAAATTATCAAAAAATCATGTTATAAAGTTAATTTTTTAATTATAAACCACATTTTTTGTTAATCTTACTTTTAAATCTACAAAATAAATGAACATAAACTCAGTTTTTGAATCATCATATTAACATATCCTCAAAAATGTTTTACTATTAAACATGTGTATAAACCATATCATTACATCTAATTATATCAACATAAAAAGTAGAATTTCATATCCCATTAAACCTTCAACTGGACATTTAACATTTTTCAGGATTTCACAATTGGAAATACTTAAAGAAGATGAAACATTTTTAAATATATGCAATGACATATAAATATGTTCAAATAAAAATCGTTCCATGAAATCACAAATCATTTGAAAGACAAACACATTACACATCAAAATAATTGTTAACCAACTAAAATTGTTCAAACTTTTGTTATAATTAACTTAACATTTCCTCTATCAGAGGATGAATAAAATACAATATAATTAGTGAAATAAAGAATATAACAAAAAGATACAAAACCAGTATTAAAGATGAAATAAAACATGTACATATCACTCTCTTTTGGCATCACCCTCATTATCTTCCTCACTTGGCATGTGATGCAGGAGCATCGTTGGCAAGCATGCGGAGCAGGACCACTTAGCGCATGGGAATATTTTTCAAATCTCAATGCTGACAGTCTCAATGAATATTTTGAAGCACGTCTGAACTCAGGGATTTTGAAGCACGCCTGAACTCAACGCTGGAAAAATCTTTGAAGCATGCTTGAACGATTGTGAGCAAAGTGGGAGTTTCCTCTCCTGCTCTGGAATGCGACTGATCTAATATAGTCATTAGGTTAGGTTTTAGAGTAGAAAAGTAGTTGGGGGGAACCCTAAGAACCCTCTGAGATAAATAGAGGTTATGTACACCCAAATGAGGCTAGCTACAAGTTAGTAGGAGATTTCTGAGTTTTCAGTTTTTATTTTTATTATAGTTGTAGCCATTTTCACTTTTGAATATAAAAATGGAAAATTGACCCAATGCATGGTGTGGACATTGTTTGCAATTCCCTGTTATTGTGTTTTCATAAATGAATGAATGAATTTCATTATGAGTAGATGGAATTGTGAATGTTAGGATAAGTTTCAACTGTTTCTGTTCTATCGAGTGGTGCAAGGTGTGCACACAAAACGCAAGGAGTGTGTTGACGGGATCTGTTCCGGTTCTGAAGCTCAAAAGAGATAACACAAAAATTTCCCTTTGCAAGGAGTGCAAAGTGACTACTACAATGCATGCACATTCATCTACAGGAACTCAAACCTGTGTAAGAATCTGTTGCAAAGTGCGTACAGAGCAAAAGGAGAACGCCAAGAGGGAGAGAGGAATTTCTCTTCGAGAAATCTTTCGGATCTGAGTTATCGAAATCCCTGAAATGCAAGGAGTGTGCGAGAATTCAAAGTATTCATGAGACCAAGCTTAGGAGGAATAATGCTTTTCATAATTGTTAACGAGATCCAAGAGTCGGACTCGCAGGAGGAGAAAAGGTCAAAAAACTTCGAAGAATTAGAAAATTTTCTAAGTTAGAAAAGATCAAAATATCAAGAGGAGGAGTGACATTGGTCGTTGGATCATGGCACTAGGATCAACAACCATCTGATTCAAGGTAACATACGGGAGCTTTAACACTTTGTACACACATGAGAGAGAACCCACCAAGATTTGAGACTTGAACTTCTCGAAGTCTGGAGCTCCAGATACTTGAAGTGAAATCTCATTCATTGGATCGATTAAGTGAATTTGGACCGTCAAATATCATGAGCTCGTGAGAAACAAAGTTTTAAACTTGAAATTCCCAAAGAAGGAAGCGTCGGAGAGCCGAAGCGAAGCTGGATTGTTAGATTGAATCGGGGTATGTGTTGGCAGGTTGTGAGATCTAGAGGAAGGCCAAGGTGAGGCGTTGAAACACCCGAAGAGCCAAAGAGTCGAGAGCCTTCAATTTGTCTGTGGAAACTTGTCAGCAGATCGCGAGCTTTGAGAAATTTTTCATGGGATTTCCAGTCTGAGAATGGAAATCGTCGAATCCCGAAGGCCCAGGGACCTGAAGTGAATCTGAGCCATTAGATCTTGAGGAGATGTGGTGAATATCTGAGAGCTCTCGGTAAAGTCCCAAAGTGATCTATAGCCGTCAGATTCGGGGGAGATGTGTTGTGAATCTATGTAATCCAGGTAAAGACCCAAAGTAATCCTCATTCATTGGTTCGAGGTGGACATGTGTCAGCAAAATATAACCTTCGTATAAAAGCATTGGCGCGAGGGTGAAATCAAAGATTTGAAATATTAAAAGTTCAAAACCTAGAGGATATCTTGACCGTTTATCAAGAGGAGGGTCTCATACCATTGATCCGAGTTGAAAATTCATACACCCAAAGTGAAGGCAGGACCATTGATTGAACAGGATAGATGTCTGTAGATCGTCAACTCTGGGAAATTGGAGTACGGAAGAAGGAAGGGTTGAGATTTCAAAACCCCAAAGTCTGGGGACCCGTAGAGATCACAACCATTGATCAAAGGGGACAAGTGTCAGAAGATATTCCACTCCAGAATATTTCTTTGCAAAGGAAACCAAGGTTTGAGGTTCCAAAGTTCTGAAATCTAGAATTCTGAAATCACAGTCGTAGATCAGAGAGAGGGAGATCTAAACAGTTGATTCCAAGGAAGAGATTTCAGTCGTATGGTTGAAAGCATAGTCAAAAGAGTCAGATCGATGGTCATCTCACATTTTGGGGGCAGAAAGTGCTCAACCTTTACGAGGTTGAGGGAAGGCGAAATCGCACATAGGCATGACATCATCGCCCAGGGTCACATCTAAACAGAGGTGAGAGAAAAGGCGTTAAGACCAACTTTGAGATTTCGCAGAGCATGAAAGGGAAGGTCATGGGTATCGTGAAGCCTGCGTAGGAAGACAAGAGGGAGTATTTCTAATACAGAATGAGACCAGAAAAGTTTCAGAGAGTCTTTCGACTCCAGAATCGGAGATCCTGACCGGGAGGTTGCGCAACCCTTAGGAGAGAAAGGGGTTTGCACCAAGTAGTATCAGAGTATAATTTTTTCTTGCAGACAATAAGAAAAGGAGGAGACATAAGAACTTGAAGTTGTACTCTGTGTGTGATAGATAGTCAACACAATGCCACCGAGGAGATGAGTGGAACCACATTTATCCAATCAGGTTGTAGAAAGGGAGATGTGAGAACTCTGTGAAATATTAGAGGTGATGGAGGTAGCATAGAGATAAGCACTTGATGTTGGAGACATAAACAATGCAGAGAAGGAAGAAGTAGAAGTCAAAGAAGCTGCAGGAGAGGATGTTGCCGAAGAACTCTTGCTGAGAGCAGTTTCCAGATTGGGAGGCAGAGCCAAGATAGAGGTCCCAATGTATGAGGGAAATTTAGATGTTGAAGAGATATTGGATTGGGTAAGATCCATGGACAAACATTTTGATTATGCAGAGGTCGATGACGAGAAAAAGGTGAAACATTTTGTCACCAGGCTAAAATGAAATGCAGCGTTGTGGTGGGATGAACTGCAGGTTGATAGTAGAAGCAAAGGAAAACAAAAGATAAATAATTGGGACATAATGGTAGACAAGATGAAGGCTAAGTTCATGCAAAAATATTATCAGATCAATCTATTCAAGAATATGCAGAACCTAAGATAAAGGGGGTGACAGTTAAGGAGTACACAGAAGATTTCTACAGACTAAACACCAGAACTGGACAAAGGGAGAGAGATGAAGAAAATATTGTCAGATATATAAATGGCCTGAGATATGAAATCTAGGATGAGATCGACATGATGTCAGTAAGGACATTGGAGGACTCTTATCAATTTGAACTGAAGGAAGAGGAGAAGTTGGCTAGAAAACAAAGCCAGTGAGGAAGAGGTAAAATTATAGCCCTAAACAAAAGAAAGGGAGTTACCCATGACAAGGCACATAAGTCTAAGGATGAGNTGTCAGTAAGGACATTGGAGGACTCTTATCAATTTGAACTGAAGGAAGAGGAGAAGTTGGCTAGAAAACAAAGCCAGTGAGGAAGAGGTAAAATTACAGCCCTAAACAAAAGAAAGGGAGTTACCCATGACAAGGCACATAAGTCTAAGGATGAGGATAAGAAGTCACACAGTCACTTGGAAAGAGGAGGAAGTTCCCGAGGAAGACAGGCATTGACGATTGAAAACGTCAACATCATTTTTCCTGAAAAGTGTTGCTAAATCCTATTATTATATAAGACTAAATAATACTAGTAGGTGGGACTCCCTTGAGCTTTGAAGATCAGATCTGTTCATTTTCAATGTTATGATGATATACTACAAAGGTTCACATGGTTGATGAGAATATGGTTTTCATTGATATGAGTTAAGATTTGGGATGTTGTTCCTTCATGATACTACAACCTACTTTTCATTTATGGTATTTATCCTTCTCGCACTTGCACAACAAATATGTTAGTGAAAATTGCAGAAAGGCATATTGAGAAAACAAAAATACTATATCTAATGCAAAAGAGACGTAGCTTTGCAATACTACATGCATAAAGTGTTTTTTGATAGTGGTTAACTCCTAAGTAACAAGGAAATGGCTATGAAATATTGTTAAGTTAAATTTTATATGCATATGGTGGAAATTTTAGTGGCGCATTTTGGCAAGGAGATAATATAATGGTTATGCATTGGTTGATGCAACCGGTAGTTGATGTGCATATGTTATAAACCTTGGTGGCTCATGGAAGTAATGGATTTACATTTTTATGGTGATTATGCTTTTAGTGATGATTCTATTATATAGTTGTCGAGCGATTTATTTGAATTATGACATGGGTGGGACATTTGGAAAAGTAACGATGCAAATGGTTAATTGTGGAACTTGGATTATGTTATGGTTTAAATGTGTTGATATTCTCGATGCATTGGTTGACTAATGGTGTTAATGGGGGCGTGTTGGCATGTACCATGGAGTAAATGTGATATGGGTGGAGGTGACATGCATTTACTACACGTCACCTTTACCCTTCCCATTGGATGCCACCCTAATCAAACTATTGTTTGATCTGGTTGTTGTGTTCACGCTCCGGATTTTTGGCAGGGTGAAATTGCTTGGCCACTTCTTGTCTTAAGGTTTTTGATTAACATGTATGTCTCTTTTGGCCATTCTTCACTTCACTCTGGTTATGAAATGTTTTTGGCTCAGTTGTATGGGTTTGTGTTTGTCTTGAGTAATGCAACTGTGTGAAATTTTGGTTTTGAATGGAAAATGGATGGTTCTTCTTATAATTATTTGAGTTCGTCAGAGTTGGTGGTCTTCTTGGGTGATAGCTATTTGTTACCACTGTGTTTGCTAAAAAAAAAAATTTTAATCATGGCTGGATGGTTGTCTTCATGATTCTTGGGTTTAACTAGAGCTTTGTTTTCTTGTTTGGCCCTGTCAAGAATTGTCTCCCGTTCACAAGTGTCATAGTCCTCCTTGTGCGTACACCTTTAGCCTTGAAGTTTCACTATGGTTGGTACCTTTCCTCCTATGATGGCTACTATGCAAACCCTTAAACCTCCATACTGGATCCGCATAGGGATTCTTTTGAGCCTGTTAAATTGTTCTCGATTATTGTGGTCTATTACTTCGAATGTGGGCTCAATCGTTGGTCGTATAGTGGTCATGTTGGTATAGCCTTTCATCACTGCCTCTGTGATAATAGCACAAGATTTGCATTGCAATTTGTACTTCTAAAATTTCATAGTTACCAACCTGATGTCAAAGAACTCAGTTGTTTTTAATGGAAGGGCCTCTGCCCATTTCGATTGGGTACGTGGGTATACACAGTTACCATGACTTGTTCAGTTGATTGGTTTTTCCTTACCACAATGGAGAATTGTTGGTTAATGTACAATCACTAGTATTTGTGCTTACACTGTTTTGGATAATGGCTGGCATTGGTTACAAGAGTTTGGTGTTGTTCACACATGTCACATCTTGTAGATGATGTTTTGCAAAGTAAATTATTGGATTGGATATTCCTATTGCATCTTTTGTCGTTGGTAGAATAGGTTTGAATATGTGTGGCCTCGTCACTCATATGTGACTTAATAACTAGCCCATAATGATGTTTTGAGTTATGTCATGGTCATATGTCACTGTGTGATTACTGGAAATATTATACTAGGATTCTCTCAGTTGTGCACCGTGTGTAGTATGGATGACTTGTTTTTATGCTTAGTGATATCCATTGAGTTTCAAGTGCATTATTTATTGCAATTGATCACTATTGATGACACTCCTGTTGGATATTTGGCTTGGCTTTTAAGTCGCATTGAGATGTTTTGTTTTACAGTGGCATGGTTACATGGTTTCAGAAATTTACTTCTGCATAGCCTGTGTCTAAATGATGATTGTTGGTTGTATAGTCAATTTCCTTTTCAAGCGTGGCATGTGAGGTTTTGATTATTTTGATCTTCTACTGCGTATATATATATGTGAATGAATATCATTAAAGATATTGATTGGCTCTATTACAGAAGTAGTGACTTCATTATTATTTTTTGGGAAACACTACTTTCAAATATAGATGTAGATTGGTGAAATGTATGGCAGTGGTGGATGTTAATGATTACAGATGGAGTACTATGTTGATTGTTATTAAATGCAGAAGGTGCGAATAAAGGAAACATAACCTATTACAAATTGTATGAAAAAATTATGTTTTGTAATGGCACCGTGTTGGATATTAATGGACAATGAAATTAAGAAAATACACAGAAACTATTACTCAGTCATCTAATTGTTGGTTGATGCATATTTTTCTTAGTGCGAAAGATGTTATGGATTTCTTGATTAATCTCATGAATAGTAAATGTCCCCCCCCCCCGACCCCTCATTATCTCATTTTCCACTAATTACAACCCCATCACATATCCCAGATTCATTTTGTTCACTTCCTGTTCTGATATTGATTATAGCTAAGAGAATTTCTTTGCTAAGTGGATGAAGTGGCAGTGTCTTGAGTGGATTGCGGTAAGGTTTTTTTGGGTTGATTTACAATTGATTGTTGTTGTCATTGAGTAGTGACCATTTCTTCTCCCCTTTAATTATATCACATTTTCACTCAACACAAACCCCTCGCATATCCGAGAACACTATTTCACCCCCTACTCATTGATTAACGTTAGAACAATTTGTATGGATTGGATTGCATAACCCTGATACATTCTGAGCCAAATATATCTCATATTTTTAAGGAGTTGTCATGCATGGTTATTTAAAAGACTATTTTCTAATTGTTAACATATGCAGGATGAGTTTTTTTAGTCAAGGAATCCATGGCCGAGGAAACAGAGGTAGAGGTAACTGGAACTAAGGCCCAATAAGGCCTAGGTTCTCTATACATTTTGATGTTGATTCAAAAGAGCTTGGCCAATTTTTTCATGCTAGATTATTTAATTGGATTAGGTAGGGAATAGTCCAACCGAGGCTTGAAAGGCCTCCTTTCCAAGCCCCTCAAGCCCCAGGCATACCTGTACCTCCTCATGTCTCTTTACAACCTGAAGTCCCAAAAAATTATGGGTGTCAGGAGATTGTTCACCTGATAGTCTCCCAACACCGTGGCTGGCCAAACTTAACTTTTCCTACTCATCCACCTTTGAAACCCATTGTTCAAGATGCCCCTAACCACTCTCTAGTGGAATCCTCCCATGCCATCAAGAGATTGAAGACTGAAGCCCACCATGCATTTGATAAAGGAAAATCTATTGTTTCCCCTTCCTCACCCTCCGATGACTCTGACAAATCTATGTCTTCACAGATGAATTTGAGGGATGATTGTTCCCATGTGATCAGTGAGATAAATACTAAAGGCTCTACCCAGCCCAAGGAAAATTTAGGGAAATCAAGAGGTGACAGCAACAACCAAGGAAGGGTTGCATCACAGATTGGAAAATATGGCTTTTGAATTTTACGTTGTTTATTATTTTATGATAGTGGACTTCATGGATTTTGGAAAACATTTTATTTTGGATATATGAGTATTATTTTGAAATATTTTCAAATTTCATGAGCTAAAATTGCCAAAAGTAAATGTGTTTGAGTGGAGGCACAAGAGGTGTGTTTTCTTAACTAATGGATTATGTTATGATGTTATGATTGTTATGAGCTAACGGAGTCACAACGGGTCCCACCTACTAGTTACTATATATTTATGACCTTATTATGATTATTACCTCCCCCCCCCATTAACTAAAGTTAGTTGAGTCTTGTGTTAGCTTAACTAAGAAGTTGGTTCAACTACTTCAACCAATTCTAATTTGTTAAAAGCAGAAGTAAGGGGAGGAACAAGAGGGATAGAAGACAAAGCATGCTAAGATTTTCTCTTTGAGTTGATGTTGAGATAATTTAGTTTTCATTCATTCATATATTAATAATAGCCTAATTCTATTTTGTGATAGTAGGGTCTTATTGTAGACAACAATATTCAGGGTTGAATCAAATCATTCAAACACTTGTTCTTCAGAGGTGTTGATCTATCTTTGATAATCTGTGTAGACTTGTCTGTTTGTGAATTAATTTTCATGACTGATATAGGCTATTGTACAGAGTCGAGTGGGAACCAATCTGTGGCAAGATGATCCATATTTTAGAGTTTATTTTTGGTTTTTTTTTCAGAGGTCCTTTTGTATGTTCCATCGGGGATTTCTAAGTTTGACTTTGGTCCAAGATTTATGTGCGAAGTTTTGTAAAGATAGTTACTCTTTGGCGAATTGGAATGAAACAAAGGATTTATTTATGTCTCATATATCTTTAGTATCATCTTGGTGTCTTTACTTATGTTCTTACATTTATTTCAGCAACTGACATGTTCAGAAAAATACATAAAAAGAGAATTTCCAGCAAGCTTTTTGTTGATAAAATACTATCCTAAGCACTTGTAATTAATACTTGTGAGTTAGGATATATATTGTGTTGGCCATAAACATAGGGTGATATTACTTTATCCAAGTAAAGTCTTAAAATTATTGAGTAAGATCAATTCATATCTTTTCCTCAACATTTATTTGGAAACCATACTAGGGAGATCTTCGATATCTCTTTGGTTAAAATTTGTACTTGATTTTCATCAATACATATTTCTTTTATGATTTTGATTCCTTGACTTTTTTACTATTTATGATTGTTCCTATCACAACATAGCCCAATCTTGAGCCTAGTCTCCAAGACTAGACTAACAATTCCTTGAACCTATTTCATACTATTTTAGACACTGCTAGGACCTGTGTTGAGCTTAACTATTCTTGGGAAGCAATTGAAGGATATATTAGTGTTCAAGAACAATTGGAAACTAGACGTAGGCAGCCTAGAAATCAATAGTAACCTTTTGTTTCTTCAATTTTGGCCTTTATTTCATGTCCTTACATTCTCGTGCTTCTAGAAGAAGAAGAGGATTTTCACCTTAGATCAATCCTATTGCTGAAATAGGAAGGAGAAACATTGTGTTATCTTCCCAACAAAGTACTCTAAGGGGAATTTTATTTTATTCATCTAGCTTGTCCTTCTTTCCCTCATCTATCATCCACAAGATGGCATCTAGTGGTGGCTCTGGTGGCACTGGAAGTGATCCATCTTCCCAATATTCATCGTCATCGATGATTGGTATCTTGTAAAACCACCATATCCCCGTCCAATATACTACAAACCCCACCAAAGTCATTAAAAAGTATGGACTTTTTCAGTTCAAAGAAGATTCCACAACCACACCATGGCATGTGTCCTCCCCTCTTAACCTAGCACCTGCTAATCACCCACTTCCAAAGTTTAAATAACATCTGCCTAAGTTTTCAAGAAATAACACTGTCAATACCAATGAACACCTAGTGGAATTTTCTAATGATTTTCATAACATAGGGGATAACGACAATGACACATACATGCACTTGTTCGTCAATTCCTTGGAAGGAAAGGTTGTAGTCGACTTTTTTTACCTTCCTCCTAAGATCATGTCTACTTGGGAGGAGTTGATTTATTGGTTTCGATCCACTTATGGGAAATCCAAAAGCCTTGCCAAGAATTTAAGGGAATACAATAACGTCAGTTACAAATATGGTGAGACCATCAAGTCTTTCAACATGCATTTCAACAAGTTGTATAATCAAATCCCTGAACTTATTTTCCCTCATAACCAAGCTACTTTCATGCATTACTACAATGAATTTCCTTATCCCTATCATCATAGGCCTGAGGAAAAGGCCATTTATAATCTTGGTTCCACCCTACACACTTTCTCAGAGTATGGGGAACAACTTGAATGAACTGGTCTACCCTAGGGATAATCAGTTAGACAGACAGATATGTTCGCTCTCTTACAGCTGGTACAAGATATGAACAATTGTATGATAGATTTTGAGTGGAAGGGTACTGTCTCCTCTCTCACCCTTGGAGATTCATCCTCTTCTGCACCACCTTTTAGAAATCCGGTTGAGAAAAATGTTAAACCCAAGGCTATCCTACCTCAGAGTTGGTGTAAATGTTTCGAGGAACACCATGAAGAAACCACATGTGAGGTAATGAAGACTGCTAGAGACAATATCTTTGGTAAAATACCAGAAGCTACTATCATTGTCCTAGATTTTGCCGAGCCAGAAGATGTCATGGTCATCAATACTAGGAACAAATTCTATGCCCCAAAAGGAAAATTTGACCCTCCTCACAGTTCTTCTAACTCGAGTTCATCCTCAACCGCTACTACCTCCCAGGTTCCCAAAATTCCTGAGAATCAAGGAATCATTCCTACTACCCCCTCTTCCAAATACAACATCCTAAATCAATTGGCCAACATCAAAGAAGATACAATCATCCTAGACATGGTTGTCGTCCTTGAACAACAGATGCATATGAAATAATTCATGGAAGGAAAATCTTCCATTGTATCCAATCTTTCCGAAGAGGTAGAAAAAGAGGATTCTTCTGTAAATAAAGTAGGTGTACATAATTTTAGATACCCTGTGAAAAAAAACCCTTCTATATTTATGTAAAGATCATGGATACAATTGCCCATTTTTTCCTCATTGATGGTGGTTTAGGCCCAAGTGTGATGTCGAAGATTATTATGGAATATCTAGGCTTGTCTTGTACAAACGAAAATGCCAGAAGAATGCTCTCCTATAATAGTCTACAACAAACAACCATAGACAAGATTAATGATGTAGCCTTGGTTTTATGCGCTCATCCTGAGATAAAGACAACCCTCAACATTCAGGTGATTGATATGTGTGTAAGCAATTATTCAATTATATTGGGGAGATATTGGCAAGCCCTAATAGGTGGATACTTCTCGCTCGACGGGACACATTTATCCATTCCTCGGAACAGAAAGAATATCATCATCCTTAGAGAAGGAAGAATTTCACCCTACATAGGAGAGTGTTCCACAATCTAGCATAAACTATATCGAAGAATACCTAGGGGTTTATTCCATATTCATTGAAGAGGATAATATTCCTCTAGAAAGAATTTATTTAGAGGATGAATTATGGCATATGCACTTCAATGGTTCACACTCTGATGCAGGCGCGAGCTACCCCCTCTGACAACTCCTCCCCCGCTCACAGGATCGATTCTAATCCCCTCTTCGGCCCGAAGAACTCCAAGGCTCTTCTATTTCCCTATCGGGAAATATCTACCCACAGATTCTCTTCTCCTGCGCGATCCCCCTTCTCGATTTATCAAAGAATCGGAACTCGCGATTTCATGACTCACTATATCAAGCACTTGGTTTTCCAACTCTCGATACCCGATGCGCCAAAATGCCTATGCGCACATGAATTGACTTTTCAACGGTCCCTTATCTTGTCGAGAGTTCGGACTTCGTGGGATTGCGAATCCTAACGCCAATATTTTGGGACTTCTCGTGGCGAGATCTCGATGACTTATTCCATCTGTCCTCCACTCGCCGACTTCACTATGGCCCACACTGTCCTCCAACAGTTGGAATATCGCTTATCACAATATCGCGATCCCCGTGACCAAATCCTCGAGTCTTTCCTCGTGAACCCCCGATACACGATCCCACGTGCAGATCGGACGGTTCTCCTATGATCTGGATCCAACGGCTATTATTCTTCTTGCTCCTCATGTCTTCATGACTTGGAATACCCAATACTTGGGCTCTCACCCTGCGAACTCTCGAGTTTGCGAGATCTCTCGATCTCTGCCACCTGTCCTCTTCAGATGGACGACTACTAGTCCTCTCTCCACTTCGTCGCTTCGTGTCCTCGTGCTTCGTGACTCTTGACACCAAGTTCTCAGCCCTTTGACTCATGAAATCACGACATGCAATGTGCCACCTATCCGATTTCCAACTCCTGTGGCCCCACACTGTTCTCGAGTGCCGATATCCCGATATGACGTCAGCTAGGCCCCACAACACGGAGCTCTCACCTTTTCACCACTTGTGAAGTCAAATGACTTCCTCTCCCAACCTCCGGTGCCTGATTCCTCTATGTGGGTAATCTCGTGACACGCGTCCACTCTCAAACGAACGATCCAGATCAAGTCTCGCTAATTCGGGGTTTCTGGTGTCGAGGGACTCTCCTCACATCCTTGATATCCCCGATATCCCGTGTGCTGATGCCTTTCGAGATTTTCACTCTTCTGTCTGTGAAGTTAAACCTCATGCAGCTCCCAACCGATCTGACAGCTGTTGGGTATTTCTCTCTATATCTGATGGTTCAGATCCATCCTTCCTCCTGTGCGCTCCTCCGGCTGCTCCCTGGATACAAAAACCAACGGTCCAGATTCTATCGGTTGATCCAATGGCCGATGTTGCTCCTCCTGAGTCTCGGCACTCCTTCTTCCTACACTCGAAAGAATTCCAATTTTCCCTAAGGCCTCAACCTCTATCTGTTTTCTTCTCTACGAACTTCCGAACCTTGAGCTTCACCGCACGTGTAAAAA
>JASDQU010100823.1:380874-411701 GCA_032191745.1 Picea mariana | reverse complement strand
TTCAGCAACCCAGTGAAAATCCTCAAATGGATTCCTTCTCTAAGTTCCATAACTCAAGGAGTTCCCTTCTTCTTGTGCCTATCTGCACACTGACTCAAATCCTGGTAGAGTTTCTTCTCACAGAACGTTCAGCAGTTTTGTTTCCCCCTGTGCACCTATGCACTTACTCAATGTCCTCCTGACAGAGCTATCAGAATCCTCAGTGATTTTGATTTCTTCTTCTAACTCTTAGCAGAGTTCTTCTCCAACGCAACCCGTGCGTATGCTTAATGCCCACTTGGCAGAGCTCTACATAATTCACAGCAGAATTCTGTCTGCAACTGTGTTTCTCATACACAACTTTGTCTCTGAGGTATTCAGTAACCTTGGGGTCTTCTTCTTCTTGAGTTGTTGACTTCAGTCCCATGCCTCAGCACGCCTTTTCCTAACTCCACAGAGTTCAGAAGTGCATTCTCTGTGCACTGGTATTCAGAGTCCGCAGCAATCTGTCACGCCTTCCTGGCATGAAACCACAAAGACCTTCAACCCTGAAATCACACAAACTCCTTGCAAATGCTTATCTAACACACACACATTCACAACATATGAAAGAACACTCACAGACATTCAATTAACATACAGAAATGCAAGAAAAACTACTCTGTTATATTAACAATGGAAAATGCCTGAATTTACAATGGTGTTCCCGAGCTCTCTCTGGCTCTCCTCAACTCTACCATTCTACAACAACTTCCCTCTCCAAAATGAGATCTCAAAATCTCTTTTACCTGAGGGGCTCATTGAGTGCTTCCCTCCAGGTTCACCTACTTTAATAAATTACAATAAATGGCTGTCTAGTCCAGCATCTGGATCTAGATCTTAGACAATCTACAATAAAGGCCGATCTACCTAATGCCTGCATAAAAGCACGGCTTCCATGGCTCACTAGCCTAAGCATTAAATTACATTTCATTTCAAATTTAAATGAGGCTGCACCTCTCTTCAACTTGAATGCACGCGCTCAACGTGGCTGGCTAGTTGGCTGGCTGATGTGGAGAGATGCTCTTGCATCACACTCAAATGAGGGTAATGGAGGTGGTATTATATTGGTTTCCCCTGCAGGAAAGATTCATAATCTATCATACAGGTTGGAGTTTTCTTTCTCAAACAATGTCACTGAATTCAAAGCTTTGTTGTTAGGCATTGAGAACGCCCTTAATCTTGTTTTTGGTCACCTTTCAGTTTTTGGAAATTCTGAGCTTGTTGTAAACCTGATACGTAAGACATGCTCACCTAGAAACAAGCTGATGGAACAATATTCCCAAACTGTTTGGGAACTTATCTCGAACCTCCTATCTTTTAACATCACTCATGTTAGGAAGGAGTTGAATTCAATACTTGATCGATTAGTTGTCTTTGTAGCCTCTCCCACTCAACATCTCTTGCCTCACAAGCCTAATTGTTCTTTCCAATCTCTGCATCTTCCATACATTTCTAAGAATGAAGAATTCTGGAAGGCCATTCCTAACAATGAAAGCAATTATGTTGTCATTCAAAATGAACCCCTCGAGCTGGAGGAGATTATATCTGTAGAAAATAATAAAATTCCTAAAGGCTTGACTCCTCTCGAGGGTTCATTTTCCTTGAGTGTTGTAGGAAACAAAGAAAAACAAGAAGAAGAGGCATTACAATTGAAGGTGGTTGAAGCCATCTCCATGAAAATTATGACACCTCAATCTTCAACAAATGTTAAAATAAATTTCCAGAGTTCTAATAAAGAAGAGATGAGGTATATTGAGTTACTTGGTGATTTCAATTTTTTTTTTCATGGTTTAATGTGGATGTTTGTGGTTTTGATCCAGGTCTTGTTCAACATACCATGAAACCAACTAGGTAAAAACAAAGACCTTTTAACTCTGCACTAAAAGCAACCTTTTGTAGGGAGTCGAGGAAATTCTCAACGACTGAAATGTTTTCTTTAGTCCACCATAAATGGGTTTCCAAATGGGAACCTACTTCAAAGACCATTGATAATATTAGAACCTACATTTATCTTCAAACTTTCAGGCAAGAAATTATGAGAAATCCTTTCCCCCCTCTCAGCATGAAAAGATTTCTACAATGGGTTGTAGAGTTACACTTGGATCCCTTACTTGACAGTTTGTTTGGTTACAATAAAACCAAGGTAGAAGGGGAAAATATTCACAAAACCACTTTTGTTACAAATTGTGATACTATGCATCACAATTTCTTGCCTTCTGGCTTACTTGATACTAGTATCGCTTTAAAAAGGCCTATACACACAACTTTTGATGAATTGGTCAGTCTCCATGTTTATCTTGATGATTTAATCGTATGCATCAAAACGATGATAGTTACGTCAGAGTGTGAAGTGTTGGGTACTTTCCAGATTACATTTGTCTTGGACACTAACTCAGAAATTTTAAAGGAATTACAGAGACAATGGTTTTCTCACAATAGTAGCAGTCCTCGCTTGAAGTATTACGAGGGACCAGCGTGAAAAGTTTTTTTTTTTTGGTGATTGGATTTTTTTGTATACTATTAGCTTAGCTTTGTTTTCAATTTTGTGTGCTTCCTTTTTCCTCCTTACAACACTTTGAATTTTGCTTTCTAAATTGAATTTTCATTTTCTTTCTACGTTTTGTTTTTTACTTTTACTGCTATTGTTTTAATTTCTGCATTATTACTTCTGTTGCAATTCTTGTCTTTATCATCTTTTAAGTGTTTGGTAAAGTTAGAATATTGAATCAATTCTTCCATAGCGACGCCCCTGAAAAAGCATTGTTAGTCGATAATGATCGAGCTTAAACAGTTGTTATGATCTCTCCTCTTAAGGGCCTTTGAATTTGTTACATATTTCCTCTCCTATCTTACGAGGAATTGGTTGTTTCCCACTCCTTCTTGCCATTTATTCATCCATCGAGATCTTAAGAGAATATATATAAGTCTCCTTCTTTCAAGTTAAGAGCATATTATAGTCAAATGATTATGCATATAGTGGTAAAAACCATTATACTTAACATTTTCCATGAGTTATTCCCAAATTCCCAGTCATCTTTCCATTCAATCTGCTCATTTCCCCCTATTGCATAATCATTTGAGTCACGTCTTCTTGAGATTACTATTCTTGGTCTGCGAAACCATGAGTTATGAGTTCTAATCTGTTAAAAACAAATTCCCTTGTGGAGTCACTATTTTTTTTACGATTGAAAGCGTCAACGTAATTTCACCCGCAAAGTGTTGCTAAAGCCTATTATTATATAAGACTAAATAATGCTAGTAGGTGGGACCCCCTTGAGCTTTGAAGATCAGATCTGTTTATTTTCAATGTTATGATGATGTTCTACAAAGGTTCACATGGTTGATGAGAATATAGTTGTCATTGATATGAGTTAATATTTGGGATGTTGTTCCTTCATGATACTAAAACCTACTTTTCATTT
The DNA here is from genome assembly GCA_032191745.1 of Picea mariana. Taxonomy (NCBI): domain Eukaryota; kingdom Viridiplantae; phylum Streptophyta; class Pinopsida; order Pinales; family Pinaceae; genus Picea; species Picea mariana. Next base: position 408,258 of record JASDQU010100823.1, on the reverse strand, counting down.
ATGGTATTCGTTCTTATTGCACATGCACAACAAATATGTTAGTGAAAATTGCAGATAGGCATTTTGAGAAAAAACAAAATACCATATCTAATGCAAAAGAGACCTAGCTCTACAACATGAAATGCATAAAGTGTTTGTTGATAGTGGTTAAATCCTAACTAACAAGGAAATGGCTATGAAATATTGTTAAGTTACATTTTATATGCATATGGTGGAAATTGTAGTGGCGCATTTTGGCAAGGAAATAATACAATGGTTATGCATCGGTTGATGAAATTGGTAGCTGATGTGCATATATTATAAACCTTGGTGGCTCGTGGAAGTAATGGCTTTACATTTTTATGGTGATTATGTTGTTAGTGATGATTCTATTGTATACTTGTCGAGCGATTTATTTGAGTTATGACATGGGTGGCGCATTTGGAAAAGAAACAATGCAAATGGTTAATTGTGGAACTTGGATTATGTTATGGTTTAAATGTGTTGATATTCTCAATGCATTGGTTGATTAATGGTGTTAATGGGGACTAGTTGGCATGTACTATGGAGTAAATTTGATATGGCTGGAGGTGACGTGCATTTATTGCACACCACCGTTACCCTTCATGTTGGTCGCCACCCTAATCAGACTATTGTTTGATCCGGCTAGTGTTCACGCTTCGGATTTTTAGCAAGGTGAAACCACTCGACCAACTCTCATATTAAGGTTTTCGATTAACATGTATGTCTCTTTTGGATATTCTTGACTTCACTTTGGTTATGAAATGTTTTTGGATCAATTGTATGGGTTTGTGTTTGTCCTGAGTACTACAATTGTGTGAAATTTTGGTTTTGAATGGAAAATGGATGGTTCTTCTCATAATTGTTTGAGTTCATCGGAGTTGGTGGTATTCCTGGGTGATAGCTCTTTGTTACCACCGCGTTTGTTAAAATATTTTTTTAAATCATGGCTAGATGGTTGTCTTCACGATTCTTGGGTTTAACTAGAGCTCTGTTTTCTTGTTCGGCCCTGTCAAGAACTGTCTCCCATTCACAATCGTCATAGTCCTCCTTGTGCATATGCCTTTAGCCTCGAAGTTTCACTATGGTTGGTGCCTTTCCTCCCTTGATGGCTATTGTGCAAACCCTTAAACCTCCAGAGTGGAGCCACATAGGGAGTCTATCGAGCCTATTAAATTGTTCCCGATTATTGTGGTTTATTACTTCGAATGCAGGCTCACCCATTGGTCATATAGTGGTCATGTTGGTATAGCCTTTCATCACTGCCTCTATGATAATAGAATAATATTTGCATTGCAATTTGCACTTCTAAAAGTTCACAGTTACAGACCTGATGTCAAAGAACTCAATTATTTTTAATGGAAGGGCCTTTGCCCGTTTCAATTGGGTGCGTGGGTATACATAGTTACCACAACTTGTTCGGTTGATTGGTTTTTCCTTACCACAGTGGTGAATTGTTGGTTAATGTACAATCACTAGTATTTGTGCTTCTGATGTTTTGGATAATGGTTGGCATTGGTTACAAGGGTTTGGTGTTTTTCACACATGTCATGTCCTGCAGATGATGTTTTTCAAAGTAAATTATTGGACTGGATCTTCCTTCTACATATTTTGTCATTGGTAGAATAGGTTTAAATATGCACGGCCTGGTCACTCACAGGAGACTTAATAAATAGACCAGAAAATTGTTTTGAGTTATGTCATGGTCATATGTCACTGTGTGATTAATGGAAATATTACACTAGGATTCTCTTAGTTGTGCACTGTGTGTGGTATGGATGACTTTTTTTTATGCTCGGTGATATCCACTGAGTTTCAAGTGCGTTATTTATTGCAATTGATCACTGTTGATGACAGTCGTGTTGGATATTTGGCTCAGTTTTTAAGTTGCATTGAGATGTTTTGTTTTATAGTGGCATGGTTACATGGTTTCCAAAATTTACTTCTTCATAGACTGTGTCTGAATGATGATTGTTGGTTGTATAGTCAATTGTCTTTTCGAGCGTGGCATGTGAGGTTTTTATTATTTTGATCTTCTTCTGTGTATATATATATGGGAATGAATATCATTACAGATCTTGATTGGATCTATTATAGAAGTACTGAATTCATTATTATTTTTTGGGAAACACTACTTTCAAATATAGATATGGATTGGGGAAATGTATGGCAGTGGTGGATGTTAATGATTACATATGGAGTACTATGTTGACTGTTATTAAATGCAGAAGGTGCGAATAAAGGGAACATAACCTCTTAAAAATTGTGTGAAATACTTATGTTTTGTAATGGCACTGTGTTGGATATTAATGGACAATTAAATAAATAAAATACACAGGAACTATTACTCAATCATCTGATTGTTGGTTGATGCATATTTTTCTTACTGCGAAATATGTTATGGATTGCTTGATTAATATCATGGACAACAAATGTCCCCTCCCACCCCCCCATCTCATTTTCCACTAATTACAACCCCCTCACATATTCCATATTCATTTTTTTCACTCCATATTCTTATATTGACTATGGCTAAGATAATTTATGTGTTAAGTGGATGAAGTGGCAGTGTCTTGAGTGGATTGCGGTAAGGCTTTTTTGGGTTGATTTATGGTTGATTTTTGTTATCATTGAGAAGTGACCATTTATTATCCCCTTTCATTATATCATATTTTATCTCCATACAAACCCCTTACGTATCCCAGAACATTGTTTCACCCCCTGCTCATTGATTAACGTTAGAACAATTTGTATGGATTGGATTACATGAGCCTGATACATTCTGAGCCAAATCTATTTCATATTTTTAAGGAGTTGTCATGCATGGTTATTTAAAAGACTATTTGCTAATTGTTAACATATGCAGGATGATTTTTTTCAGTCGGGGAATCCATGGCTAAGGAAACAGAGGTAACTGGAATCGAGGCCCAAGAAGGCTTAGGTTCTCTATACATTTTGATGTTGATTTAGAAGAGCTTAGCCAATTTTTTCATGCTGGATTATTTAATTGGATTGGGCAGGGAATAGTCCAACCGAGGCCTAAACGACCTCCTTTCCAGGGCCCTCAAGCCCCTAACATCCCTGTGCCTCCTCATGTCTCTTTACAGCCTAAAGTCCCAGAAAATGATGGGTGGCAGGCGATTGTTCACTCGGTAATCTACCAATACCCAGGCTGGCCAAACTTAACTTTTCCTGATCCTCCAGCTTTGAACCCCATTATCCAAGTTTCCCCTAACAACTCGCCAATGAAATCCTCCCATTCCAGTAAGAGATTGAATATTGAATCCCACCATGCAGTTGATAAAGGAAAAGCTACTGCTACCCCTTCCTCACCCTCCGATGACTCTAACAAATACGTATCTTCACAGATGCATTTGAGGGATGATTGTTGCCATGTGATCAATGAGATAAATCCCAAAGGCTCTGCCCAACCCAAGGCAAATTCATGGAAATCAAGAGGTGACAGCAGCAACCAAGGAAGGGTTACATCACAGACTTGAAAATATGGCTTTTGAATTTTTTGTTATTTATTATTTATGACGGTGGACTTCATGGATTTTGGACAACATGTTTTATTTTGGATATATGAGTATTTTTTTGAAATATTTTTGAATTTCATGAGCTAAAATTTCCAAAAGTAAATGTTTTTGAGTGGAGGCACAAGGGGTGTGTTTTCTTAACTAATGGATTATGTTATGATGTTATGATTGTTATAAACTAAGGGAGTCACAAGGGGTGCCACCTACTAGTTATTATTTATTTATGACCCTATTATGATTATTACCTTTCCCCCACCCCTTAACTAAGTTTAGTTGAGTCTTGAGTTAGATTAACTAATAAGTTGGTTCAACTACTTCAACCAATTCTAATTTGTTAAAAGAAGAAGTAAGGGGAGGAACAAGAGGGATAGAAGACAAAGAATGCTAAGGTTTTCTCTTTGAGTTGATGTTGAGATAGTTCAGTTTTCATTCATTCATATATTCATCATAGCCTAATTCTCTTTTTTGATAGAAGGGTCTTATTGTAGACAGAAATATTCAGGATTGAATCAAATCATTCAGACACTTGTTCTTCAGAGGTGTTGATCTATCTTTGATAGTCTGTGTAGACTTGTCTGTTTGTGAATTAATTTTCATGGCTGATAAAGGCTATTGTGCAGAGTCGAGTGGGCAGCAATCTGTGGCAAGCTGATCCAGATTTTAGAGTTCAATTTTGGTTTTCTGTCAGAGGTCCTTTTTTATGTTCCATCGGGGATTTCTAAGTTTGACTTTGGTCCAATATTTCTATGTGAAGTTTTGTAAAGAGAATGACTCTTTGGTGAATTGGAATGAAATAAAGGATTTCTTTATGTCTCATATATATTGAATATCATCTTGGTGTCATTACTTATGTTCTTACATTTATTTCAGCAACTAATATGTTCATAGAAATACATAAAAAGAGAATTTACAACAAGCTTTTTGTTGATAAAAGACTAGCCTAAGAACTTGTAATTAATACTTGTGAGTTAGGATATATATTTTTTTGTTGGCTATAAACATAGGGTGATATTCCCGTCTACTTTACTTTAGCCAAGTAAAGTCTGAAAATGATTGAGTAAGATCAATTCATATCTTTTCCTCAACAACAGGGTGGTGGGAGAAGTTCTTCTAGAGGAAGAGGAAGAAGAGGAGGAGGAGAAGTAAGATGTTATGCATGTGGAAAGACAGAGCACATGTCTTGGGAATGTCCCAAGAAAAAGAAAGAGGGAGGAGGAGAAGCTCACATTTCAGAAGAATAGAGAGGGAATGTTGAAGTAGAAGGAGCAGAGGATGGAATATCCCTGATGTTGAGGAAGGTTCTCTTAAAACCAGAGGCAGAATTCGAAAAGCCAGTGTAGAGGAACAATCTCTTTAGGACAACTTGCAAGACTAAAGACAAAGTATGCAAGGTGATAATCAACAGTGGGAGCACTAATAAATTAGTATCCACAGAGATGGTAGAGAAATTGGAGTTGGAGACAACTGCACATTTGAATCCATAGAAAGTCTCATGGTTGCAGAAAGGACACTAGGTAATGGTTACTAAAAAATGCTTGGTTGAATTTAAGATATGAGGATATAGAGATGAAATTCTATGTGATGTAATTCCCATGGATGTATGCCATATTTTGTTGGGAAGACCATGGCATTTTGACAGGAATGTTATTCATGATGGGAGGAATAATACATACACCTTAGAGAAGAATGGTAGAACACACATATTACTGACAATAGAGGAGAATAAAGTGAAAGAGGAAGCCAACACAAGCATACTTATCATGAGTGGGAAGGATCTCCTGAAAGAAGTCAAGAAAGAATAAGATATCCAGTTCGTTGTGGTGAGGAAACCCAGAGTTATCCTTACAAGTACTTCGATGGATGATTTTCCTGAAGAATTTCAGGAGTTGTTGGATAATTTTGATGACATAGTGGTGGATGAGCTGCTTAACTCACTGCCACCCATCAGAAGTATCAACCACCATATTGACTTGATACTGGGAGAAAGTCTGCCAAATAAAGAAGGATACAAATTGTCACCTCAAGAGAATGAGGAAGTGAAGAACCAAGTCCAGGAATTGTTAGAAAAGGGTTTGTTCAGAGAGAGCTTGAGTCCATGTGCATTACCAACTTTGTTGAATCCAAAGAAGGATGGAGGATGGAGAATGTGTACAGACTCAAGAGCCATTAACAAGATCACCATCAAGTATAGATTTCCTTTACCATGAATGGATGATTTAATAGACTATTTAAGTGGATCAAATTTATTTTCTAAATTAGATTTGAAAAGTGGGTATCACCAGATTAGAATGAGAGAAGGTGATGATTGGAAGACAACCTTTAAGAAAAATGAAGGTGTGTATGAGTGGCTTGGCATGCCATTTGGCTTAAAAAATTCCCCAACTACTTTTATGAGGTTGATGAATGAGATATTGAAAGATTTCATTTGCAAGTTTGTGGTTGTATATCTGGATGATATATTGATCTTTAGCAGGACTAAAGAGGATCATTTGAGGCACCTGACACTAGTGATGAGGAGACTGCAACAGGAGAAGATGTTGATAAATCTTAAGAAGTCCTCTTTTATGAAGACATAACTCATTTACTTGGGTTTAGTGATCTCTTCAAATGAACTAAATATGGATCTAGAGAAGGTGAAATAAATCAAAGACTAGCCATCACCAAGGAGTATGTTTGAGATAAGGAGCTTCCATGGATTGGAAAGTTTCTATAGGAATTTCATCAAAGACTTCAATGGAATTTGTGCACCAATGATGGATACAGCGAAGAAGAATCACAAGTATTTTAAATGGAAAGAGGAGGATAAGAGGAGATTCAGTATACTAAAGGAGAAAATAATAGAATGACCAATTATGGTCTTGCCAAATTTTGAAAAGACATTCCAGGTGAGATGTGATGCAAGTGGAGTTGCAATTGGAGTAGTTTTGAGCCAGGATAATAGACCTGTTGCCTATTTCAGTGAGAAGCTGAATGAGACCAAGAGAAAATACTCCACGTATGATAAGGAGTTTTATGCCACAATTCAAGCCTTGAAGAAGTGGAGACATTACCTTGTCCCACATGAATTTGTCTTGTATAGTGATAGCCAAGCTTTACAATTCATAACAAGACAAGAAAAATTGAATCAGAGGCATGCAAAGTGGGTTGGGTTTATGAAAAAATTTACTTTTTTCATAAAACATATTGTTGGGAATGTTAACAAAATTGTTGATGCATTAAGAAGGAGATGTTTGATTCTACATGAATTTCAGGTGAAGACCATGGGGTTTGAACACCTTAAGGACATGTATTGTGATGATGCGGATTTCAAGGAAGCATATGAAGCATGTGCAAATCCTGTGCTGAGAGACAAGAGCTAGTATACAGAGTATATGATTCAAGAGGGACTGTTGTTCAAGGGAAATCAGTTGTGCATACCAAAATGATCAATGAGGGATAACCTTTTGAAGGAAAATCATAGTGGAGGATTGGTTGGACATTTCGGCCATGATAAAATGTTTGCACAGTTGAGAAGTTCATATTATTGGCCAGGTATGAGAACAGAGGTGATAAAGTTTATCAACAGATGTAGAATCTGCCAACATGCAAAAGGAAAAAGAAAGAACACTAGGTTGTATCAACCATTGCCAATACCAGAGAGGCCTTGGGATGCAATAAGCATGGATTTTGTGTTGGGACTGCCAAGAACACAAACATGATTTGATTCCATATTTGTGGTGGTCGATAGATTTTCAATTATGGCACACTTTTTTCATGCCAGAAGAACTATGATGCCTTAGTCATATGATGTATGTTTGAGCCCGTTCAAGTTGCATTGGGATCGTGAGGAAGAGATATACAAAATGAATCTTCTTTTGAGCAATTCCTAACACTTTAATTGTTGAGCATATTTTGATCCCCTAGATCACTCCTCCCCATTGGGAAGATTTTGGACCTCCAAAAGACTAATTTCAATCAATATGAAGATGAGGTTACAGTTTCGTCACCTTTCTAACCTCAATCCATTTAGATTTTCTTGGATTTGTGCCTTTAAGACCAACATGAAGGTATTCCACATTCCCTCATTTTGAAGTTCTCATCCTCTTGTCAAGGATTGTATCCTAATTCAATTCTGAAAGATATTCTGGTGAGAATTCCTCTATGGAAGGACTCTGAACATGCTCTCCTTGATCATCAATCAAAGGAGGCTCATAAAATCTCAAATTCGCAACATTAATGACTGCATACATTTTCGTATAAAGAGGAAAATCCAAATGGAAGAAATTGTTACCAATCTTTTCAAGCATCTTGAAAGGTCCATATCTAATTAGTTTCATTTTTTTACCTTCTCCTTTAGGCCTCTCCTTTCTAATGTAAATCCAAACTTATCTCCAACTTGGAAACTGTGATCAGCACGATGCTTGTCATGTCTTGTCTTGTACTTGGCTTGACTCTTTTCCAACTGTTCTTGTACCATTTGATGCACCAACTGAATTTTTTCAATGAACTTATTTGCTCTATCAATGTCATAATGAACATCAATAGAAATATCCTTCCCAAAGATAAAATCTAAAGGAGATTCTAGAAAATAACCAAAACATTCCTCAAATGGAAATTTTTGAGTCTAAGATTGCTTAGCCCAGTTATAAGCATGTTGAATGTAGTGTAGGTGCTCATCCCAAATCTTAGGATGTTTGTTGAAATAACCATGAAGAAGATGTACTATTGTTCTATTCACCACTTTTGGTTGACCATCAGTTTGTGGATGAAATTTTGCGCTCTTTTTCAGCTTGGTGTCCATGAGTGCCCATAAGCTTGACCAAAAGTTCCCAATAAATCGAGAATCTTGATAAAAATTAATGGATCTGAGAAACCCAAAATGCACCCAAACATGATTAAAGAAAATTTGTGTCATTTTTCAGTTGTAACATGCTTCTTACAAGGAATCAAAATACACATTTTTTTGAAACGATCAACCACAACATAAAGATAATCATGATTAATTTTTTACGTAGGTATACCTCCTACAAAGTCCATGGAAATGCTTTCCCAAGGACGAGAAGGAACCAGAAGTGGAGTATACAAACCCAAATTTCTATTGCTAGGCTTGCTTGTAGCACATAAACAACATCCTCTTATATATATTGAATCACTTCCATTCATTTTAGACCAATAGCAATACCTTAGCAAATTAGCCACTATCTTGCCTATACCAAAGTGGCCAGCAATAAGAGAAGAATGTGATTCCCTTATGATGTTTAATCTTTCACCCCGTGGAATACATCGCTTGCCAAGATGATACAAAAGCTTATCATGCACATGGTAATCCAATTTCTCATCTTGGCTATAATGACACAAATTTGCATAAACCTCTTTAAAATCATCATCTAAAGCATATTGTTCAACATAGCTCTCACGCATAGTAGAATTATTCTTAATAATAAATGAAGCACTAACAATAGGCCTAGAAATCATATCCAAAGTGTTTTTATAAATTCCTTTCTTATACCTGATAGCCAAGTGGAATTGTTGTAGAAAACCCATCCATCTGAAGCGCCTTGCTTGATGTAGCTATGTTTGTGATTGTAAGTATTACAATGGTTGATGATCTGTGTGAATGATAGTTTCTTTTCCCAACAAACAATGTTTCCATTTTTTCACACTTTGCACCAATGCATACAACTCCTTATCATATGTAGGATAATTAATCATAATACCATTAAAAGTTTTAGAATGAAAACAAATAGGCTTACTATGTTTCAACAAGACTACTCCCATTGCATAATTACTTGCATATGTTTGGATCTCAAATGGTTGTCTCAAATTAGGAAGTGCAAGAACTGGAGCTGAACTAATATTCTCCTTCAATGCATCAAATGTTTTTTGTTTTCCTCACCAATGGAAAAATTGCTTGATGCTTGTCACTACATGTAATGGAGATGCAATTGAAGAGAAGTTACCAATAAACTTTCTCCAATATTGGGATTGTCCCAAAAATCTTCTTACCTCTTTCACATTGTTGGGCTTGGGTCAATCCAAAATGACTTTGACCTTGGAAGGATCAATTTTCAGTTCTCCTCTTCCAACAATATGTCCCAAGTAAATAAGTGAGGTCTTTCCAAAATCACATTTAGACATCTTCAAAAAAAAAAAAACTTTCTTGAAGACATCTAAAACTTTCTTTACATGCATAACATGCTCTTCACAAGATTTTATAAATATCAAAATGTCATCCATGTAGACAATCACACAATCAACAAGAAAAGGCCTTAAAACATCATTCATAACTCTCATGAATGTTACCGGAGCATTACAAAGCCCAAATGGCATAACCATCCATTCAAACAATATGTGCTTTGTTTTGAAAGTTGTCTTCCACGTGTCTCCTTCAGAAATCCTAATCTGATGATACGCACTTCTCAAATCCAACTTAGTAAAATACTTAACATCTTTCAATTGATCAATCAAATCATCAATTCTAGGAAGACAATAATGATTATTTACTGCAATCTTGTTCAAGGCTCTAAAATATACACACATGCATCATGTACCATGTTTCTTTGGTACTAAAACAATTGATCACCCACATGGCGATGTGCTTTGCATGATAACTCCTTTTTCATGAAACTCTTGGATTTTTTTTTAAATTTCATCATTCTCCATGACTGACATCATGTACATACCAATGTTTGGAAGAGGGCAATCTTGTTGCAATCATGTTGGATACCCCTTTTAGGAGGAAATCATTTTGGTTCCTGAAACTTCTCATTATATTGGTTAACAACCTCATATAAATCAGATTTAAACTTTTCATGACAACCTTGGAAAGCTTCTTTTTCAAAATTGTCTTTGGGGTTTATCATCAAGAGTACAAAGTTCTTACTAGCATTGACTAATCTCTTAATTTTTCCAGCATTTACAAGTGACAAATTCAACTTCTTTGTATGTGCTCTAACAATGTACTCAACTCCATTTTTAAACAAATGATATATGTTCTCATGACGATGAAAGATGGCTCTCCTATCATATAAATATGGGCTTCCCAGCACAATACCACAAATATCCAATGGAATAACATCAAGCTATACCTCATCTATAAAGTTTGCAGTGATGGAAAATATAAGTTTACATCTTCTTGTCACATGCAATTTTTCATTGTCACATATCCATCCTAGAGGATATGGTTTAGGATGTGGAGTAGTTTCCAAATGCAATTTCTTAACATTGTCTTCAGATATGAGGTTTGCTTGAGATCCAATATCAAAAAGAGTATCTATCTTGGTATGCTTTGAAATAACCCTTATGTGGAAAAGATCTATTTTTTATTTTTCATGTTGAGTTTCATTGAGGCCACTACTTGAAGAACTAGTACTTGCAATAGAATCCTTACCTCGAAAACTCATGGCTGTAATTTTTGTTTCATCTCCCGAATCAGAACCTAAATCATGTTGTGTAGTTGCAACAGTATTTGGTTTCCCTTTGTTGTTGAAATTTTTAGGTTTCTTTTCAAGATGAAGCTTCCAACAATGGTCTTCATCATGGCCATATTTTGAACAATGTTTACATGTGAGTTTTTCTCCCTCTTTCCTGACTGAAGCATTATTTCTTCCATTTACCTTGAATTTCCTCTTTCCCTTGTCTCCATTAACAAATGCATTATTTCTACCCTCTTGAGGTTCATTCCTCCCTGTTGCTTCCAAATGAGTTTCATGTACAAAAACTTCATCTAGATTTGTGTGGTTAAACATAAGTATTGTGTGCCTCAAGTAGCTATGCAATCCTCCAATATATTTAAGTTTCTTGTGAAGATAAATCTATACCCAAAATCAAATCTCTTCTTCTAAATTCTTGAGTGTAGCTTTGCACACTTTTCACTTTAGCTTGTCTAAAAATTTTCCAATCCATAATAGATTTCTGCATGTATGCTAATGGATAGAATTTCCTTTTATGTGCAAAAATAAAATCATTCCAAGAGGATAAAACTTTACCATGATTTTTCATGTCCTCTTGAGTCTTGGGTTCCCACCAAATGAGTGTTGAACTTTCCAATCTAAGAGAATCAAGTTGAATCTTAGTTTCATCATCTTTGATTCTTTATATCCTACAATACAATTCAATATGAAGAATACAATTATCATATTTCTCATCATTTACCTCTCCATTGTACATAGGCAAATCAAACTTAATATCAAGCTTAAGAAAAGGGGTTTGTGGAGGAATTTTACCATGTTCTTTTGGAGAATTTGGTGGTTGTGAAATGGTAGAAGAAGTGGAAGTGGAGGTGAAGGAGGTGTATTATCACCATTCCCTCCATTTCCTTTTGGAGTTTTATCACCACTATCTTCATTACCTCTTGGAGGATTTAATCTTTGACCTTGCAGCCTTGCATTTCTTTATTCAAATAAAACATTCACCATTTATGTCATATCATAAAAATCTTTTATGAAAGTTTCATCTTATGAAGTAACATTTTCATGACTCTCCTCATGATCCATACTTGGTGAATCCCTCCTTGAAAGCTTCAGGTGATTGTGTATTTCTCCTTCTTTAAAGTTGAGAACTTGTCTCTAAAAGTTGACCTTCTCCTCTTGTGAGCTTAAACCTTGTAAGCATCAGAAAAGAAACACTTGCAAAAAATCAAATCTTCAAAACCCTATGCTCTGATAGAAACTTGATCTAAAAATGAAAAAGGCTTGTGTGTACAAATTTGCAAGTGAAATATATATGTGACTTCAGAAATTGGATCAAGTTTGCAAGAACATAAAATTAATGAGTTTTTACTTAATATGAGAAGCATAAACAATCATAAACATGTTGGGTATATGTTATATTCTTTGCATGTGTGTGTGTGGGTGTGTCAGGTTCGACAACTGCATCTGATGATCCCTCTAGTAGTTCTCTTTATGTCGTGTGTACCAAGCACTTCCTAGGGGGGTCCCAGGGTGGGCCAAGTATTCCCCCCACTGATTATGCGAAGCGTTTGGGGCAGTGCCCCGAAATTTTTTTGGGGGTGGTTTTTTCTACTTTTAGCAGATTTTTCTATTTTTAGCGGTTTTCTAAATTAATCCTGGATTAAGGGATTAGGTTTTTGGTATCTATAGAATATCTAAAAACATTGTATATATTGTATAGTGAATGGTGAAATTCGAGATAATGAAAATAAGAAAGGATTTCCTCGGTTGAGGGTTTCCGGTATAAATCTCTGTGTACTATGTGTATGAACCATTGATTAATTTATGTTTTTCTTAAGCATCTATATGCATTGATTTACTTCACAGATTTAAAATTACAAAAAAACCATGAAAAACAAGCACATGACACAAAAAAATGATAAAGGAGTTAACCCCCCACTTGGGCTACATCTCAGGCTACATCTCATGGTCCATCCTCCAATGGATGATTTTCATTATATACTCAAAGTGTCAAAATCAGTGATTTACAATGCTTAGAATACAAAATAGATGGCTTCAATGGCTCCAAAATTTCTAAAAATCTCTAGTTGGCCTCTTCCTGCACTTGTTTTGGCCCAAAAATGGAGAAAATATACTTCCTCGATTTTTTTCCCCAATAGCTTGTTGTACCTTCTCACCAAAACGCACTCTTTTAAAACTGAACCAGGCCCCGAGTGGTTTTCGTGCCAAAACCCATCGCCCACGCTCGTTCTACAATTCAGGGTGAACCGTCGCATCGTTAGTGACTGGCACCTTTCTCGACGGAGGTAGTGGTCATGTGGCCCCCCATGTGGTAAAGTGTCGATTGAAATTATAGCATTGTTGGGCATAGGTCCATTTTGGAATAAAGACTAATTTTGGAGAATAAAAGAACAAAGAAGGAAAAGACAGCTGGCAGGAAAACTAGCATGTGCAAGGTAAACATGCATGCAGAGGAGGAAATCATGCAAGGCACACATGCAAGAAGACCTAACCATGTTGAGTTTAGGGTTTTGGTAAGAAGATGTAATGGATGATAAGCCAAAAACATGTATAAATAGGCACCTAGGAGGTCTAGGTTAAGGGTTCAGAGTTGGATATCATGTTGTTGTTCATTGTTACTATGTTGTTCCCGATCTATTTTGTAAGTTGTTGAGCTAAGGAGAGAAAACAAGGTAGATATTGAGAGTTAGATCATAGGCTGAGGATCTTGGTGTGATCTAGTCTGCCTCATTGTATATCTCAACCTGTTTTGATGGAGAGTTGTAATGCATGAGGTGTTGTAGTTTTGGAAACATAATAATAAAAGAGCAGAGAAACCAAATATTTTTGGACATATCCCAGGAGGGGTGAACCAGGATAGATCATATGTTATGTTATTGAGTGTTGTGTATCTCCTTTGTTGTTAATGATTAGATGTTAGAAAAAATTATGAATGGCTTAGTTAGATATGTTAATTTACATGCATGGGTAAGAATGACAGATTATTCAAGATAAGTTGAATGTTATATTAAAAAAATGAAGATCATAGAGGTTAATTCTAAATCCCCACTCATTCTTAGGCTACATGCACCTGAGCATTACAACCACCCATAAGAACTATCTCTGGTGATATTGCACAGTGCATTATGTGCACTGTGTTTCCTTCTGGTTTACTAGGAGGATCGATAGTTTTAGAAGAGTTTTTTTAGAAACCATAGTAGACCTGAACCTGGGTCAGCCCCAAAATGGTAGCAAGGATGAAGCCTAACCAACAAATGGTTTTGTTTCCAATTAGAACATAATGGGATTGAGTGAATGAGATCTGTCGAGGAAGTGTGAAAAGAATGTCAAATATGGTGATGAAATGTTAAAAAGAATGAGAATATAAAAGGGGATGTTGAGATCATGGAACCCAATGAAGGTAGAGATAGAGAGCTAGTTGAAAACAAAGGAGCTAGAATTTGCACAGAAATATAACAGAAACTTGAAGTTAACACCGCACAGATATTTGGACAAGTACGTATTTATCGACTTGCATGAAGTATTTTTTTGTGATTTCCCACATGTGTTGCAGGAGTAGATATTGAGGTTGAAAAACAAACACCCTACAAATCAGATCATACATCTATAGTGGAAATATGTGGAGATTGCGCAGTTACAACAAGTTGACAATAAATTTACGCATGCAGTAGATTTTGGGTTAGACAACATTGTTGCAGGATTTATCATAGAATTTGCAGTAGACACTGCAAAGTCTTACAGCACAACAGATAAAGAGTTCCTGAAGGGACCTCGAGGTAGGTATATAATATCATTGTATACTTCCATTAAGATGTTATTATAATACAAAGGTGTAATGAAAATGGCATCAGACAACTAAACTTCCCGTCGTGCATGGGGAAAGGGGGGAAGCACTAACAAGAGACAGAGAAATGAAAGAAGAGATGGATAAAGGAAATAAATAGGAGGCCTTGGATCCAATCATGATGGAGGAATACTATATCAAGCAGATCATGGCAACAGCTGGAAGAATGCACAGTGTAGTACCCTACCAATATAAGATGAATAATAAGAAGAGAGACATAACTGCGAGGGAAGGCTTGGAAAGTGATGAAGAAGAGGTAGAGGGTCTTTGGGCTGTGGAGAATATTGAGGAAATCCTATGCATGACATATGAAATGAATACAAGAGGTCCAAGAAACCAAAGGTATAACTCTTATCCATATCAGTGTTAGTGTCAAACCCATAAACCCATGTGCAACTAATACACCAGAAATAACACCACCATTTAGACAACCAAATTTCAATGGAAGAAATGCAGTAGGAAGTACGTCTACATAGGGAGAAACAATTGTGGGAGCCATTTTAGGAAGTATTATTCAAGGATCTACACCGCGTGGAGGTAGTATTCCATCATTCAGAATGGCAGGACATGATCCCACCATCAAGTTACCAGAATTCAAGGGAGAGGCATCGGAGGACCCTGAGAAGCACTTGTTCATCTATGAAAAGATATGGGAAGCAAAGTAGATCACAGATGAGGATACCAAACTTGAGAATTTATCCATAACACTAAGAGACTACGCACTGGATTAGTATATGAGCTTAGCTGCAAACATCCCACCAGGAACAACCAGAACGATTGTGGATGTCAAGAAGTTGTTGATAAATGAATTCCAAAAGCCTATATCAGAGGATCGGTACATGAATGATAAGATAGAGATCAGACAAAAACCAAGATAATTTGTCTAGGATATAGACTACATATTCAAACAATTGAAGGGAAAGTTGAAGTATGTCATGACAGATATGCAACATAGGAATATGTTTATGAATTCACTACTACCACACTTGAAATACCCTTGAGACAATAGAAGTTTCAGACCCAGAAAGAGTCTCTGCAGGAAGCCTTGCAACTGGAAGAGAACCAATATCAGAAGAAAGATCCATCAATAGAGGATCTCAAGGAGGAATTGAAGAATCTAACATTTCAATTAAACCAAAACATGAGTAAGGACAAAACATAAGTTGTTTGGTGTACCACATGTAGGATAGAAGGACACCATAAGAATGAATTCCCAACATTCACGTAGTACATGGAAATAGGATTGTCAAAACCTTTTCCATTAGAAGAACTATGGTGTGATATCTGTAAGACACAGGGGCATGATCCTTATCATTTTCCAATGATGCAGAAATACCATACAGTTCCTAAGAGTTCATATTGCAACTTTTGTAATTCAATAGTCCATGATGACAAAGGTTGTGGGACAATGGATTTGATAGGGAAAGAACATCAAACACCTATAAGGTGTAGGTAGAGGTGATGATAGGGAAATATGCACCACAGTTTAACCAAGTACCAACCCCATATAACAATTCGCCACATCAATATAACATTGTGCATCCATAGTACAATACCGCATAGCCATAGTATAATCCCACACAATATAACCAGGTTCCTCAGTACACCATACCACGAGGAGATCGAGCTGGCTACAGATGTGGAGGATGAGGTAGAGGAAGATTTGGAAGAGGCAAAGGACCAATGGTATTCCATAACTGTCAAAAACTAGGACACTATGCAAGATAAATTCCACTTCCACCTGTGACACTTATGTATTGTCATGCATCAGATTGTGACACAGAAAGACTGTTTGACACTATTGGGGAAGATCCAGGAAAAGAGAAATCAGACCAATCATAATGTTCAATGGATTTCTGTATAAGAGAGGAATGATGGAAGAAATATCAACATAGTTACACATAGAGGAGCTAATACATGAGATGACATAGTAACACAATATCCAACACAACACCAATGAGTGAAGAAGAATATCGAACCACAAAAGTAGTTCGATGTGCATAATGAAAAGAAGATATTCAAGCAAGACAAACAATAATTCTTGAAGCCGGACATTGCATCTACATCAAATTCACTCATGATGTACCAACATACGGGATGCCTTCATCGCTGGATCACACTAATGAAGCACAACCCCTAGGACAAGTAAGCACCATAAAGGATTTCCTGCAATCATGTGTTAAACTACTAAATGATTCATCATCCATTAAAGTGATACAAAATATGTTATAAAGATGTAACATATATGTAGAGGGAAAGCTAGAGCAGAAAACAGTTAATCATTTGCATACAAGGAGGACAAGCATATAATTCAAAATGAATGCCAACATTGGAGATTTCAACATGGGGGATATTATACTGGATTTAGGCTCTGAGGTGAATGTGCTACCCAAGAAGACATGGAAATGTATGGGAGAGTCCACATTAGGATATTCACCTGTTCAGCTGAAACTAGAAAATCAACACAGGTTTATGCCAATTGAAAGGCTAAAAGGTGTGACAATAGATCTAGATGGAGTGTGCACTAAAGATGATTTCGAAGTGATAGAACTACTGAATGACACAACACCTTATCCAACATTTCTTGGCTTAGATTGGACATTTGAAAATCAGGCCATAATCATTTTTAAGACAAGGAAGATGGAATTCAAGTTAGGAGAGTATAGATTTGTTGCACCACTAGATCCATTAGAAGGAGAAAGGTTGGTAGAACCCACTTGTTTAGACCTAGAGGAAATTAACCAATTATACAGAACCATCGTGCGACAAGAAGATTCTATGAATCCAACTGCAGATAGGGTACTCAGTTGGAGAAGTATCACGTCATGCACGTTAGGCTCAGATACAAGGTTAGAGAATTGGCAGCAAAGATTACATGAAGTCTTCACAAGAAGGTGTGCAAGAATAGACCGTGTAGTAACATGGGTCGGTACAGAGATAAGAGAACCTCCCATTTTTTATGGGGTGAATGACTTAGAATAATTTCTAACAAGATACAAATATGAGGTGTTAGAAAATCACAGGCTCTTAGCTCTGGACATAACACTCAAGGAAACACCTACAACATGGTGGGGTGTGCACAAAACAATAGTCAAGGATTGGTACCAATGTAAGTGATTACTGTGCATCATATTTGGTGCAGAACATCGAAGCAATCAAATGCAGAGATATGATGCTTTCCTACATGACCCTTTTCCTACTCCTTTCATAGATGAATTATTAGATAATGTAGGAGTCTAGGAAGCATACGCATTCATAGATGGATTCTCAGGATACCATTAGATAAATATATCTCCATAAGACATGTATAGGACCACTTTTTCCATAGAATGGGGTCCTACTAGTACACAGTCATACCTTTTGGACTGAATAATGCACCAACAATATTCTCAAGAGTAGTCATAGATGCATTCAAATAATTCATCCATCATTTTTATATGTATATCTGGATGATTGGACAGTCTACAGTCTGTTGAAATATCATGTAGAGGTATTAAGAATGATGTTGGAAAGATGCAGGCAGTGTCAGATATCATTAAATATCAAGAAGTGCATCTTTAGGACACCTTTTGGGATACTATTGGGTAATATAGTGTGCAAACAAGTCCTGCTAGTATACCTTTCCAAGATTGCAGTGATTGTCAATTTTCCACCACCAAAATATATATTTCATTTGAGAGAAACATTGGGACACACAGGCTACTACGGGAAATTCATCGAAGGGTATGCATAGATCATTGCGCCGATGGAGAAACTGTTACAGAAAGATAGTAAATTTTAGTGGAATGAGGATTGTCAGCGAGGGTTGGACACTCTTAAAGATAATATAATAACAACATCGATACTAGTATTCCCATATTGGGAAAAGAAATTTCATGTGCATATAGATGCATCAGCCATATGAATTAGAGCTATTCTGGCAAAGCCAGGAGAAGGAGGTTTAGATCATCCTATAACATTTGAAAGAAGAAAATTTTCATAGTCAGAGTAGAACTACAATACTACATAAAGAGAAGGCCTAGGAATGGTATATGCACTGCATAAGTTTAGACACTATCTACTTCAGAAACATTTTAAAATGTTGACAGATCATTCTGCCCTCAAATACCTAGTCAATAAGCTAGTGTTGGGGGGGAGGATCTGTATATGGTTACTGTCATTTCAGAAGTCTGACTTTGAAGTGATAGTGAAGCCAAGGAAGTTGAATGCAGGACCTGAACACATATCAAGGATAACCAATCAAGAGGAACCTATGAATTTAGAGGAAAACTTCCCTGATGCAGAGTTATTTTCAGTCCAAGTGGTTGATGGATATTTTGCTGACATTATTTAATACTTGAGTACAGGGAATGCACCACAAGAATTCAACATTGTGCAGAAAAAAAATATGGTAGTCATAGTTGCAGACTATCAATTGATTGTAGGACACTTATACAATATCAACGCAGACAACATCTTTAGAAGATGTGTACTAGAATGTGAAAGGCCTAGGATTTTAGCAAAGGCTCATGAGGGAGTAGTTGAAGACATTATGCAGGAAAAACTATCACGTAGAATGTATTAAACGAAATACTATGGTAGTCAACCATCCACAGAGATGAAAAGGACTACATCCAGAGATGTGATGTATGTCAGAGGGTTGGTAAACCTAATATACAGGATGAGATGCCCCTAATACCACAAGTAACCTTGCAAGTGTTCAAAAAATTGGAGCAAGTTTAGGAGCAAGGTATATAATTATTGTGACAAATTACTTAACAAGATCGGTAGAAGCATCATCAGTAAAGGATTGTAGCACAGATACAACAACACACTTCCTGTTTGAGCAAGTGATCACTATATTTGGATGCCCAAGGAATTTGATGAGCGACCAAGGCACTCACTTCACCAATAGTACTATCAAGGCTATGATTGAGGAGTTTGAAGGATATCATCAAAAGAGTACACCATATCACCCTCAAGAAAATGGAACAGTGGAAGCCTTTAATAAGATCCTAAAGAATGTATTGACAAAGATCTGTAATATCAACATGAACGATTGGGACTTAAAGACACCAACCATATTATGGGAATACATGACTACATGAAAAGCGTTAACAGGGTAGGCACCATTCAGGTTGTTGTATGAACAAGAAGCTGTGGTGCCATTAGAATTTGTGGTACCTAGTCTGCACATAGCAGCAATCACCAACATGACAGAATGAGGCACAATACAAGAAAGGCTAAGTCAACTGATGGTAATGGAAGAATATAGGATTCTAGTAGGATTTCACCAAGAAGTACAGAAAGCAAGGGACAAAGTTGGCATGACATACATATTAAAGAAAGAGTTTCAAGGAGGGATACCTAGTCTTGGTGTATGACAAAAAATTTCTTCACCTAGGAAAATTCACAATGCATTGGTTGGGACCATATGAAGTGAATACTTTCAAATATGTGGGAGTTGTATAGTTGAAAGGTTTAGGAGGTACAAAACTCAGAGGAATGATCAATGGGATTTGACTGAAACTGTATAGGGACAGTCGACCTCCTAGTACTCAGGAAGTTACCATGAAGTAAAGAGATATGTATATAGTGTATTATAGTTAAAAAAAAAAATGTGCAAGATATCAAAAGACTGTGTGCAGCAAAAATGGGGTTACCGCAGTAGACATCAGAAGACTGTGCGCAACAAAAATGGACTTAGTGCGACCAAAATAAAATGTCCACGTGCAACAACTAAATGATGTACCACGCACTTGGAAAACTCATCGCATTGGAAAAAGGACCAATGGTTAGAAAAGGAGGAAAATTGAAAAATGATGGCTACAGCGAAGAAGCACCAACTAGCATCAATTATGCTCAGAAAAGACAAAAAATTGAAAAATGGCTCTTACGGAAGAAAGGTGCCAACTAGTAGCAATTATGAAATTCAATGCAAAAGTACAAATAAAGTGCCATTACATTAATCAACGATTGGGGAAACTTCTCCAAGAAGCTTCATGACTGGCCTATATAAAGGGGAACACGGGAAACATAAGACCCATTGTGAAATCATGAAATTGCAAATACATAGAGAATGTAGAGCCAAATTGATTTGACATAGGGAAAACCAGTGAAGAGTTACTTAGCAAAAACCAACCACTACCCACAATGGAACCACCAAATATGGGTACGTTGAGCCAAGAAGGAAGGAAAACACAAAGTAGTAGGGCACCACGAAATGTAGCAAAGACTAAACATGAAACCAGACAACTCGAGGAATTTATCAACGTCGACACAATTCCATCGTTGGTTGAAGCTCACGTAGACCCAACGTCAGTGGTGGAGGAAAGGAAGGGTCCAACCACGTCAGCCATGGAAGTTGACCCAGCCAACATCATGTAGGGACATCCTACGTGTAATACATACAACCCATTTGAAACAGCAACGATCGAAGGGATCCCGAAAGTAAATGGCCAAAATACGACGCAGATGGAGGCAACAGTACCCGAAAACACAAGAGAAGAAACCCCACAGGAAAAAGAGGTTCTAGTAGAGGATATCACTGGTTACACATACCTTGATGTAGAAAGAAGATATATGGAGGCGGGGTCCTCAAGTCAACAACCAAATTGAAAGGGAAAACATCCTATTGTGTGCTCTTTGCATAGGCAGTTGGACACAACAATTATGTGCGCATTCCCGAAGGAGTGAAAACCACACCAACACTGCTAGGTTGCATAGAGAAACTAAGGTACTCGGACCATGATGTGGTTGACGAACGAAAATACCTTGAATTTTCACTGCAAGTCTACTTAAATAGCATAGGGATAGGAGCCTTTGAATAACCCATCCTACAACCAAATCCATGGGAAACTAACCTAGCAAACACTGGGATCCTCAACCTTTTAGATATTCCCCACTTTGGAAGGGTGGAAGAGGTGAACAATTGCATCAAATAGTTGATAGCAATCCTCCATGGAAGATTCCTCTAGATGGAATAACCCATATCCATCAATGTAAAACTAATAGCAGCAATCACAGGACTTCCGTCAATGGGTGAGAACCCTGTGCAGTACCTGGACGAAAAAACTAAGGAGAATGCGTTGGTGGAAGAAATGAAAAGAACATATGGGACAAAGAGGGGGTCATGCAGCATAATCATCAGAAGGATTAATAACAATGTGACAAAGATGGCTACTAAAATCATGGCCTACAAAATTTTTTGAAAGTGTCACAAGGAAGAAGTCCCTTCCAGGGTCATCGTAGCTGCAACGTAGTGTCTAAATGGCACGTCACTCAGCTGGGCCCCTTACCTGCTCAACTTGTTCATGGAGGACTGCAAATACATGTAGAACCTCGTCACATAGTTCCACTACTCATGGATACTCATGTTGATCGCACAATTGGGGTGGAGAGAACCCCCATATTCATACTTTTGTAGCCAGATAGGTCAGTTCCATGCAACATGATACACATCGTTGGCGAGAAACTTCGACCCCAATAACAGAATCATAAACATGGGTACCTTTGACAGGTACTTTGTAGAGATACATGAGAGTATAGCCAACACTTGGTGATTAACTCCAAAGGTAGTCACACAATTCAAGGATGTTACCAACTTCAAGGCGTCCAAGCACAACATGTGGATCCAAGTGCGTAGGGATCTAGGAAAGGAGTGGCTCCAAGTGAGATACTGCATCATAGAGGAAGACATAAAGATGACCATGAGAGATTGGCTCGACGACTAGAGAATCCTAGTCTTACATCAGGAAGTACCGAGGGGAATGAAGGTGGATGTAGGGCAGGCCAAGACACCTATAGGAGATAAATCTATGCCAAAAAAGTCGAAACCAACACAGAAGATGACACAACAAAAGAAGGGGGGTGTAGGAAAGAAGGACGCGTAGGTAAAAAAGAAGGATGCATAGGTAGGAAAGGAGGACACTGCCTCACATCAAAAAGACCAAGGAGTGGGGCCTATGGGAACACAAGGAACCCCCTCAATATATACTCCTCAAGAACCAGGGCCACCTAAGTGTCCAATATCACAGTCAGGAGGAATTCACAAGAAGGAAAAGGCACACAAATATCTGCCCGAGTACACAATCACATAGGATGACGCTGAACTTGTGGCTGAAAAGGTGCAAGACTGTGTCACAGAAGACTTTGAATAAGAAAATCACTATAGGGGGAAGATACAAGATGACATGGATGGCATAAGACATGCCCTCGAGCAAATCAGGACCGCGTAGAGGTTGGAAAGGGGAACAAAATCCATCCTTGATGGAGAAACAATAATGATGACAAGGACTATGCCACAAATGGAACACATTGTTCACACAACTGTGCAGGCAAGTCCAACATTCAGAATAAAAAAGGACATGCTACAAATGTATGAAACTACAACATAGACTCCATTGAAAGACTTTTCACAAGTCGACATGGTATTGGCTAAGATACAAACAAAGGCGTTGCACATACTCCAAGTCAACTTCGTGCATGAGGTGCAATCATGCGCGAGGACAAATGCAATAGAACTACAGGAAATTAAAAGTGACAAAGAATAACTGGAGTTTGTTCTCTAACAAGTAAAGTTCTATACCAAACAAGAGAAAGAGCACACAGATAAAATTGAGC
Source organism: Picea mariana (assembly GCA_032191745.1). NCBI lineage: Eukaryota > Viridiplantae > Streptophyta > Pinopsida > Pinales > Pinaceae > Picea > Picea mariana. The sequence continues at coordinate 384,862 of JASDQU010100823.1, read as the reverse complement.
ATGGGGTGATAACATTCTACAACCACCTTTCAGATGACACGTAGGCCGAGAGCCCAAGTACAGAGAAAAAAATCAATCATATTTCCCAAACCATCGACCATTATAGGCAATGGATTGAGGAACTGAAGGAAAATCTGACTTCGACGACTCCACTTGAGAATACGGAGCAAATGAAATCAGAAGTTGCACTCCAACTAGCCGAGTTGCAGAAACAAGTTAACACAACAACATAACCTTTTGACAGAATAGCACAGATTTGGACAATGTTGGAGGAAGATGAGAAGGTCCAGAGGTGGGACACGGAGGAAGAGAGGATAAATGTAGAAATCTAGGACCTCAAGAAGAGGAAGAAGACGATGGGAATAACCGAGTGTTTAAAAGGGACACACAATATGAAGAGATTGAAGGCCGAACTAAAGATGACACAGGCACAAAAATAGGAGAGACAGGCATATATATAACCCCTCCAAGAGAAATCAGTAGAAATGATCACGCAGATGGATGTGGAGAAGAAGAACATGGTGCAGACATAGGTGGAATACACATCCATGGTTTAGGAGGATGTCACAACAAAAAACTTAGAAGTGCTTACATAAAAGGTTGTGCAGGTCCAAACATGAGGAAGGGGACTAGCAGACAAGTTTCACAGTCTAGCAGAGGCTGTCTAGTGAGCGTGCAATGCCTAGGTGGCTCGGGATGAGCCACATATTAGTGTTGGGGGCTTGTTGGGTGCAGGCCCATTTTGGAGTAAAGACTAATTTTAAGAATAAAAGCACAAAGAAGGAAAAGATAGCTGGCAAGAAAAGCAACACATGCAAGGTAAATGCACATGTAGAGGAGGAAAGCATGTGATACACGCATGCAAGAATACCTAAACATGCTAGGGTTAGGTTTTTTTTAAGAATATATAATGGTTGATAAGCCAAAAACATGTATAAATAGGCACCTAGGAGGTCTAGGTTAAGGTTTCAAAGTTGGATTTCATGTTGTTGGTCATTGTTACTATGTTGTTTCCGATCTATTTTGTAAGTTTTTGAGATAAGGAGAGAAAAAAAGGTATATCTTAAGGGTTAGATCATAGGATGAGGATCCTAGTGTCATCTAATCTGCCTCATTGCATATCTCATCTTGTTTTGATGGAGAGTTGTAATGTGCGAGGTGTTGTAGTTTTGGAAACATAATAATTAAAGAGCATAGGAGCCAAATATTTGTGGATGTAGCCTAGGAGGGGTGAACCACAGTAGATCACTTGTTATGTGATTGAGTGTTGTGTATCTCCTTTGCTGTTAATGATTAGATGTTATAAAAATGTATGAATGGTTTAGTTATATCTGTTAATTTACATGCATGAGTAAGAATGAAAGATTAATCAAGATAAGTTGAATGTTGGATTAAACAAATGAAGATCAAAAAGGTTAATTCCATATCCCCACTCATTCACTGGCTACAAGCACCTCAGCATTTCATCCACCCATAAGAAATATCTCGAGTGAGAATGCGTAGTGCATTATGTGCATCGTGTTTCCTTCTGGTTTACCAGGAGAGCCGATAGTTTTAGAGGGTTTTTTTTTTAAACCACAGTAGACCTAAACCTGGGTCAACCCTAGAATGGTAACAAGGATGAAGTCTAACTAAAAATCACCTGTCCACAAATCTATTGGAACATCCACATCGTGGTCATGTATTAAGGAGTAAGAGTTCATGACCAGGGCTAGGTCTAAGCCCCAAAATTTTCCCGCCTAAATCGAACCTTAATGAAAACTTAAATAATTGATTTGAGCTATAGTGTTTGTTGGAATATTGGTTGTTTTCATTGATGTCAACCCTAGTCATGGGTTTTGGACCGCAAGATTGATGAAGGTATTTGGACATGAAGAAAAATGCACATGCAGATACAACACCCATGGATGGATAGTATACATCATGTTGTTTCTCATGGTATGTGGCACATCACGTGGATCCTCATGGTTGAGGAGAAATGAATTTTTGAATATGACAAAGTGAATTGAAGAAGGAAGTACATGTAGGCCCTGAAGATAATTAAAGAAAAGAATTACAAAATAAGAAAGTGTCAGGTCGGCCCTAATGTTAAAATGAAGTGAAATAAATGGTATAAATAAACATCATTATAAATTCATTTCATACAAGTCAAATTTCATGGGAAATAAGAAGAAAACAAGGCCAGATTTCAAGGGAGGATGAAGTCTTTTGGTGATGTGTTCTAAGGTATGTTATTTTCAGTTAATCTTACCATTTTTTCTATAACTTTTTTTCTAGAACAATTCAGATTGTGAAATCGCTATGGTATTGAGAAGACATATCAAGGTACCTCTGGTAAAAATTCCATCTCTTGATTCGCTATAATTATGGAGATAAACTCTGTGGAAGATAGGGTTTGTGACCAGTCCTAAAGCTAGTCAATAAACAATTGTTTTGGGTAAAATAGTCATAACTTATTCATAGAGAATCCAAATGAAGTGGGATGAATTTAATTGGAAATCATACAGACTGTAGTTTCATTTCTGTCAGTTTCAGAATTAGATGTTAATTATTGAGCATGGGGCATTCTATGCAAGTTCACTCTCCTGAATAGACCAAAATTGAATAAAGTCTACCATTCTTTCTATAACCTCTTTTTGGGGAGGATTCAAGTAGTGAAAATTGGAGGAGTTTTAGAGAATACATTGAGTAATATTATCTATAGGATCAGAGTACTCCAAGAATTGAAGAATTGAAGAAATTGAAGAAGTCTTAGGAAGCATTATCAGGTTCTATGTGATGATTGGTTGATGGTGATGATTTAATGTAAATTTTTATTATCTCTCATATATTCTTGGGTGGAAGGAAGGGGAAAGGATGGAGAGTTCAAATCTCTTTTGATATTGGAGGACTGTATCTTCCTCTTGGAGTTTTATCCCTCCCTTTACATTTGGAAGCTGTAGCTACCTTTGGATGTCATTACTTCCCTTTAACAATAACTATTGATTATTTCTCATATATTGTGCATGGTGTATTGTGGTGTAATGGTGTAACTATTGTTCATTTCTCATTGGATATAATTAAATGGTTTAAGTATAAGTTGAAAAAGGTTTTAAATTGTACTTGATACTGATTCACCCCCCTCTCAGTATCAACAATTGGTATCAGAGCAGGTTGCCTTCAGAACAGTTTAACCACTGGAAGGAAAATCTTGTCCAGAGATGGATGACCATGAGCACATTTCAAATGGGATTCAAAAATATGATGGAAGAAATTATGCATACTGGAGTGATAGAGTGAAAACTTACCTAACGGCTTTGGGAGTAGACATTTGGTACTCAGTTGTAAATGGATATGTAATCCCAAATAATGTTGCAACCGATCCAAATGAGAAGAAGCTTATGAGATGTAATTCAAAATCCAGACATGTTATTTTAGCAGCATTGGCACCAACCATTGCTAGCAAAGTGATGTGATGCAGCACTACTAAAGAGGTATGGGACAAACTCAAGAATATCTACGAAGGTGATCCAAAAGTTAAGCAGGTCAAGCTTCAACAACATAGAGCAAAATTTGAAAATTTGAAGATGAATGAAAGGGAATATATTGCAACCTATCTTCTTAGAGTTGATGAAGTTGTTAATGCTATCATAGGATTAGGTGAAGAGATCGATGAATCATTGGTTGTACAAAAAGTGTTGAGATCACTTCTCTTGAAGTATGATGCTAAGGTCTCCGCCATTGAAGAAACTAGGAACTTGACCAAAATGACAATGGATGAATTACATGGGACTCTTATGGAATATGAAATGAGAACAGGTACAGAAAGTGACCAGACAAACAATGAAGCAGCCTTTAAAGCCATAAAGAAGACAAAATACAAGGATAACGACCTTGATGAAGAAATAACAAATTTTGTAAGAAGGTTCCAGAAAGGAAGTGGAAGATACAAAGGTAAGTCTCCTCTCAAATGCTTTAATTGTGGTAGAATAGGACATATTGTTGAAAA
>JASDQU010100823.1:360363-380744 GCA_032191745.1 Picea mariana | reverse complement strand
CCAACCTTGATTCCTTTTGGGGATACAAAGACAATGTAGAGAGTGAACAAGAGGATGAGAATCTTGAAAAGTTGAAGCATGTTGAAACTAAAAATAGTAAGCTTAGAAACACAAACACAATACTAAAAGGTGAATTGAGTAGTTGTGAAGAAGAGAATTACAAGCTTGAAAAGACCATTAATAGCTTGAAGGAACAATTAGAAGATTATGAGAAATTGAAAGCAGAATTGGATCACACAAAAGGGGAGCCACTATTGACAACAAAAAAGTTTAAGAAGTTCGAAAAAAGCACTGAAAAATTAGATGAGATCCTTAGCAGTCAAAGATCTCCAAACAACAAGACAGGACTAGGATACAATGACAGTTTGAGGACAACAAAACAAGAGAAGGAAATTGAAAATGATGAAACCAACACTCCAGATACAAGTTGAACAAGAAGATAGAAAATTAGAATTAAGAAGGAATTTTTAGATAATCCAAAATATAAATATCATAGTTTATAAAGTTAGAATAAAATGATTATTAATTTAGAATATTAAATTAATAATCTAGAATATTTGATTAATAAATGTAGACTTTTAGAAATACATTATTGTTGTAAAAGATATGACTCTAGAGAGGTGTCGTATCTTAGTCTCTAAATTAGGAGTATTGATATAAGATTGTTAAGATAGCATTTATTGTAAATGGACACTTGTTTATTTAATAAGTGATCCATATCTAGAGTTTGTTAGGATATTTAGCCTATATATAGCTCATTGCAAGAGTATTGTGTTGTTCGGGTGTAAACTCTTGCAAAGTCTCTTATGTAATTTCTTTTCCTATTTAATAAAAGTGTGTGTATGAGGACACTTTTGCAATTATTGTGGTATCAGAGCTCCAGTAATGTTGCTGAACTGAAGAAGAGATTAGCTGATTAGAGGAATAAATCCCAGCATTACAGGCCAAGGAAAAACATCGGCGCAGTCAGTTATTGTTCAAATATTTTACAAAAAAGGGAAAATAATTTTTTTTTTACTTTCAGATTTCAGTCATTAGACTCAGACAAATTGATTTTACAAATTGCAAATCCTGAAAATTGACAAATTTGTCCGTGGCGAATAAGTTTCTGGCAAAGTAATTTCTTGTATTAAACGATCACGGCTTCTCCAATCTATTGTTATATTAAATTAGCATTATTATATTCTTAAAACTATAATAAGCATGCAAATGCAACTGTGCAAAGCATCAACAGGTAACAAAGACCTTGCACGATTCTATTTTGGTTGAATCTGGTGTTAGAAGAGGTGAATTGAATGTTGGTTGAGGTTCCATAATTTGTTGGACATATTTATTTGTGGTGGGAGATCCTCTTGATCACTACAGGATGTTCCTCCTCCGTGATTGCTTTTGCGCCTATGTTGGCGTCATGAAAGTATGTATTGATTTAAGTCCCGAGTTCGAGTCTATCGGGAATCATCCGTGCGAGCGATCCATTCTATGTGCATGCCGATCAATCCTCAACTGACGTGGGGAATAAATAAATGCCTCCATCCATGTGCGCAATTCTCTAATATGTGTAGCGACCAACTTCATAACTGAACAACGATTTGGCTTGAGTCTACAAGGAGGAGACACATCTTTATATATCGTGTTACGGTGAGATGTCGCTGGAGGATTCTGTGTGCGTGTGATCCCACTGTTTTAGAATTTCTAAAACATCCCAAAATCTCAATGCCCATATTCTTCAAGTGTCCCCAAAAAAAATTCTCTTATACGCTGCCAAATTTTCGCCTTGTTGTGTAGCAACAGGTGAGCTGAATCAGTGGCCCCTTTGCCTCGTGAAATGTTGCAGAACGGATCTGAACAACCACAATTAATTTTCCTCTGGTGAAAATGAGTCTCAAGACGACGGTGATATGTTTTCTTTAATTACTTCAATGATATGTTTGCTCCTGTTCTGAAATGGTATTGAAATCCCATTCAAGGAAATTGGAGCAATTTGCAACATTTTCTTTAATTCCTAGAACCCTAGTGCATGACAGATGTGTGTGACATATGTGAGCGTGGAATGCTGAAGGTATATCAAAAGATACAACCATATCAAGTGATTATTCTTTTTTTGGATAACATTTTTTTTGTAACTCAAATTCTTTTTACTTTGAGGGGGGGGGAAATTGCCAGAGTTTTGTAAAAGTGTAAAATTTTGAAAGTTCCTTGGAATTTTACTAGAGCCAAGTACAAAGCTCAGTCATTTTTTCCTTGTTTCAACGACTATACGAGGGTCAAGGCCAAGCCCCAATAGATCGTCTTTGGTGTGATGCGTCTGGTGTGTTGTTCATCTTCATATTTCTTTGCTTGATTTTTTTTGTGTGCGTAAATTCAACAACTACAATGTTGAAATTAATTACTTTGTTCTCCGACTCCGATAAACTTGAAGGCACAAAATCATACAAGACATGGAAACGTCTCATTGAAATCACTCTCATTTACAATGAACTTTGGCATGATATCTGTAATGAAGATACTAAGCCAACTAAGCCAATAGATGCAGCTACATTAGCAAAATGGGAAGTTAAAAATGCCAAAGCATTAGCACTTATTAAATCTTCAGTTAATGATGAGATGTATGTTCACATTGAAAATACAACTGATGCGTGGTCTACTTTGAAAGTTTTTAAATATTTATTTGATACTCAGCCTGAATCCAAGAAAGTTGATCTTCAATTAAAGTTGCTTCAACAAAAATTGACTGAAGGCGGTGATGTCCATGAATATATTTCCAGACTTAAGAACATTAAGCAGGAAATACTAAACGCGGGTTTTCAAGCAGTAGATGATAGTTTCATGACCACAATCTTAATTTTTGGATTGCYTTCTTCCTATACATATTTTTTGGAAACTTTACAATTCACTGGAAAGTTAGACAAGCTTACATTTGATGAACTAAGTGAACTATTATCTCAACACAACAAAACTTTTGAAAAGAAAAAACAAGTTGGAGAAGATGTTTTTTTCACAGAAGCAAGCACAAGTAAGTCTTCAAGTGACAATTATAGCGGCAGAGGAAGAGGAAATTTTGTACAAGGTCATGGATGAGGCCAAGATATAGATACCAATTTTCAAGGTAGAGGAAATAGTCAAGGCAGAGGCAATAGTCAAGAAAGAGGGTATTTTCAAGGTAGAGGAAACAATCAAGGCAAAGGATATTTTCACACAAGAGGAAATAGTCAAGGCAGAGGATATTTTCAAGGCAACAGTCAAGGTAGAGGAAAAACTCCACACAGAATTCAAAGCAGGGGTAGAGGATAGAATTTCGGTAGAGGGAGAGACTTCAGTCAAATTGTTTGCAGAAGATGTAACAAAGTTGGTCATTATGCAGAAGATTGTCGAACTTCCATTGATAAAATCTCCAAGTTTCATCAAAACACGACACAGTTTGCCAATGATCGAAATGATGATGATTCAAAGTATGTGTTTACCTCATATTCAACATTACATCTTTCCACTGATTTTCAAAGTGATTATGAGGATGCTTGGATTTTAGATTCAAGAGCATCTCAACACATGACTTTCAGATGTGATTTTTTCTGGAATTTTCAAGAATGTCATCTTAACTCCGTCTCTCTTGCAAATCATACCAAACATACTCCTTATGGAAAAGGTATAGTTAAAGTTTATTTACCTGATATTGGAGAAAGAATGATTTCAAATGTATGGTATGTACCCATTTTTAAGCAGAATTTGTTATCTTTAGTCACGATTCGACAAGCAGGCCATCAGGTGATTATGGAAGATGGCTTGGTTAAGATAAATTCAGTCAAAAAAAATATGAAAACAGTGATGACAAGATACAAAGATGGAAAAATGTTAAGGATGAAAGGAACAGTTATTCCAAGACATTCAGACTTTGCAGGAATAGTAAGTACATGTATATCCACTATCAGATTGTGGCATGTGAGATATGGACATCTCAACTTTGATAGTCTATCTCAACTGCAAAAACAAGGGATGGTTAAAGGACTTCCCACTTTCAAAAAGGACACTTCAAAATGTGAAGTATGCATTTATGGCAAACAGAGTCAAGAAATTTTTTCAACAAGTTCATGGCATGCAAATCGGTGGTTGCAACTAGTTCACAGTGATGTTTTTGGACCCCTAGAAACTTCTTTCGGTGGTTGCAAATATTTTATACTCTTTGTTGATGATTTCAGTAGAATAACTTGGGTTTACTTCTTGAAGCAAAAGTCAGAAGTATTTGAAAAATTTAAGATTTTTCGACAACTTGTTGAAAACGAAGTTAAAGAAAAGATCGGTACACTCAGGACAGATAATGGCGGAGAATTCACTTCTAGTGAATTCAACACTTATTGCACAGACAATGGGATAAGACGACATCTTACTAATTTCTACACTCCTTAGCAAAATGGAGTCGCAGAATGAATGAATCACACTTTGTTAGGAATGGCAAGATCCATGTTAAGTTTTAAAAGGTTAAGTTCTACATATTGGGAAGAAGCAATTCATACAGCTGTCTACTTAAGGAACAGATCTCCAACTGCTTCTTTGGATGGAATCACACCTTATGAAGCATGGTTTGGTTTCAAACCTCGAGTTAAACATCTTAGATTTTTTGGGTCAGTATGTTATGCCTTATTTCCTAAAGAAAAATGAACATAGCTTGACTCAAGAAGCTTGAAATGCACAATGATTTGGTATTCTGATGAGAAGAAAGGCTATTGACTTTTGTCCAATGGTAAATTTATTGTGAGCAAGGATGTAATTTTTTATGAAACTGAAAGTAAAAGTGCTGACGAAATAGAAAGTCTTCTTCAAAAGTTAGAAACTAAAGGAAATCAAAGAAAAGGAAAAGTTCAAAGTCAGCCAAATTCACATAATTGGTATGAACTTGATTTTCCTTCATCTGAAGATGCTACATCTAGTCCAGTTACTTTGACAACATCATCTAGGTCTTCCAGCAGTTCATCCAACTCTCCTAGCAGCAGCAGTTCATATGAAAATGATTCTTCACCTCTAGAATCTTCAACTGATCGATGAACGTCAGTTTACATTAATCCAATTTACAATAATGGTAATTCATATCCCCAAACCAGTGAACATCAACTACCAAAATTGGCAGTTCAACTTTTGAAAGATGTAAGGCCTGATGAGCAGAATAAAATAGGCACAAGGGGATCACACAACAATGAAGGGAATTTTGTCTTGGCAGCAAATGATTTTATTGAACCTTCCACATACAAAGAAGCAGTAAAACATAAAGAATGGCAACAAGCTATGGTTGAGGAATATCAAGCAGTAATTGATAACAACACTTGGAAACTTGTTGATTGTCCTACAGATGTTAAACCCATCGGATGCAAATGGGTTTACAGAATTAAATACAACCAACATGGCGAAATTGACAAGTATAAAGCACGACTTGTGGCTAAAGGTTTTGCGCAGCAAGAAGGCATTGATTATGAGGAAAATTTTGCTCCTACCGCTAAATGGAATACCATCCGATTAACACTTGCATTGGCCACTCAGAAAGGTTGGAAAGTTCATCAAATAGATGTAAAAAGTGCTTTTCTCAACAGAGACTTATAGGAAGATGTATATATGCAACAACCACCAGGTTTTGAAATTGCAGGGTAGGAACATAAAGTCTGCAAATTAATTAAGGCTTTATATGGGTTAAAGCAAGCTCCCCAAGCTTGGTATACCAAAATGGATGAATACCTTAGGAAGTTTGGTTTTCAACGTAGTGAATCTAATGATACATTGTATATCCATCAACAGGGTTCTTATCTGGTGATTCTTATTATGTTTGTAGATGATTTGCTCATTACATGAAACAATGATGATCATATTGCACAGGTGAAAAAGGAGTGACATGCAGGTTTTAAGATGACAGATTTGGGACTCCTTCACTACTATCTTAGCGTTGAAGTATTCCAACGTCCACATCATATTTTCATTTCTCAGAGTAAGTATGCAGCAGAAATTCTTCATCATTTTGGCATGCAGGATTGTAAACCCTCTCTTACCCCTATCGAACAAAACTTGAAACTTTCAAAATTTGAAGGGGGGGAATTGGTAGACAGCACTATTTATAGACAGTTGATTGGCAGCTTGATTTATTTGACAAATACTCACCCAGATCTATCTTATGTAGTCAATATTATTTCCCACTTTATGCAACAACCATGGGACAGCCATTGGAGCCATTGGAATGCAGCCAAAAGAGTTATTTGATATATCCAAGGAACAAAAGATTTTGGTCTTCTTTACCAAAAGACTAAAAATTTTGTACTTGGTGGTTTTTTAGATGCCGACTTTGCCAGAAGTATTGATGATCGAGCATCAACATCAAGCTATTTAGTGAACATGGGTACAACAGTAGTGTCTTGGAATTGTAAGAAACAAGCTAGAGTTGCTACTTCTACAACAGAAGAAGAATACATCTCAGCATGGGAAGCAACATGTTAAAGTGTTTGGTTATGCAGGATTTTACAGGACTTGGGCATTTCTCAAACAGAAGCTACATCATTATTCATCGACATCTAGTCAGCCATTAAGCTTGCTAAGAATCTAGTTTTTCGTTCAAAGACAAAGCATATGGATGCCAAGTATCATCATATCAGATCACTCATTGCAAAGGATGTCATCAAGCCAATTTATTGTCCTTCAGAAGATAAGATCTCTGACATTTTCACGAAACCTCTTGGCAAAATAAAATTTACTAAGGTCAGGGATGAACTTGGTATCTGTTGTAATGTATCTTTGGATCATAGCGGGGAATGTTAGATAATCCAAAATACAAATATCATAGTTTATAAAGTTAGAATAAAATGATTATTAATTTAGAATATTAAATTAATAATCTAGGATATTTGATTAATAAATGTAGACTTTTAGAAATACATTATTGTTGTAAAAGATATGACTCTAGAGAGGTGTCATATCTTAGGCTCTAAATTAGGAGTATTGTTATAAGATTGTTAAGATAACATTTATTGTAAATGGACACTTGTTTATTTAATAAGTGATCCATATCTAGAGTTTGTTAGGACATTTAGCTTATATATAGCTCATTGCAAGAGTATTGTGTTGTTTGGGTGTAAACTCTTGCAAAGTCTCTTATGTAATTTATTTTCCTATTTAATAAAAGTGTGTGTCTGAGGACACTTCTTCCATTACTAGGCAGTCAAATAACATCCAGATCCACTTCGAAGATTTGACTCAACTCTTGTATAAAGAGTTTGCAACAATTAAACAATATTTTTATACAGAGTATGCTGCAAACTCCTGTAGGTGGAAGATTTGATTAATTTTGAACTTATCTTCAACATTTTCAGTAGGTGACTCATGGCCCAACTGTGATTGAAGTTTCCAGAAAAATCAGTCATCCTCCAACAAGGATGTGGACCTATCGAAGACCTAGCTATGATATGGATTTGACTCCATAATAATATGATCTTCATCCTATAGTTTTGTAATAAATTAGACTATACACTATTCTTATATATTCAAACCCTTCTTCAAGGATATTAGTTAATCATTGTAAGGCTATAAAGCCAAAACATTTTTACAGTGAAAAGGGAGGTTCAGTCCTTGAGACTGGGTTCGAAATGAAAGATCCATATGTACTCCTTTTGTGATTAAGACCTTTGAATATATTATGGAATGATAAGCTTATGTCATGTGATACTGTCCAGACCTTCATTTTCCTTTCTTATTCTGTACTTGTAAGTTTGATCTAGTTTTCATTTCATTGTTTATCTTATGATTGATAATTGTGTTCTTATCTTTGCATAAATAAACAAAGAGTCACAAGTCATTTGCTAGTTATATTCAGCCTTTAACATATATTTTAATAGATGTGATGTTGTTGGCTTAGTTAGCATTCTTGAGCCACTTCAATTTGACAAATTATCTGATTAGTACCCTTTGATAGCCTTTTTCTGTTCTGATGTGTTCGAATTTGTCTTGAGTAGAAGAGTGAGTGTGTGAGGTGTTCATCTTTGATCCATTATTTTTATACCTTTATTTAAACATTTGATTAAGTTACCAAGCTTGTTCCCTTTACATTTAGGGAAAGACTCTTGGAGTGATAACAAGTGGTAGTTATCTTTGAGAAGAGATGTGGCTGCTACACGCATTCGTTTGAGTGGAATGATTACAATGAAGCTCCAGAGGCCTTTTTAACATTACTCGTGAATTCCAAAACCCTATAAATCCAAAAACCTAACCCTAGGGGATGAAACACCAAAAGTTGTATGGGCCCCGATGGGTAAGTTGGTACCTCAACTTCATGGGGTCGTAAATTTTGCATACAACCTCCATTTTAGGCGTGTGATAGCCCGTTGGAAAGGTATTTTTGACAACTAAAAATTATGCCATCAAAATCTAAGTTTTTCTATAGTTTGGCTATGGCAAGAAAAAAAAAAAAAGGACTATTTAGGGCCCCAAAATGACCCTAGAAGTACATAAAGATGTACCGATATGAAAACTTCCAAAATAAGACAGTTGGAATAGGTGAGCGGCACCCTATATCCACGTGGATGTTGTGTAGTGCTTCAGGACATCCCAGTAAGTGCAGAACCCATGATTACAAAGAAATGTCATCATTACAAAGAAACGTGTTGAACACAAACTGTCAAGATGAGCTAGTTGGAATAGGTGGGTGGCCACCAATACCCACCTGGATCAGTCCTCCCCCCTTAGGAAGAAATGGTCTACATTGCATTGAGTTCCCCCATCAAGTGAGGAAAATTATGCTGAATTTGGCCCCGGGTGATCCACTTGCCTTGGTGCAAGAGTTGCCCTGCCTTGACAACCCGATAAAGCTGGATCCTCTGCTGGCGAGTTCCCTTCACTTGTGTGTCCACTATATGATAAGTGGATTCTTGTTCAATGCAGTTAGGGTTGATATCTGCTGGTTTCAATTGTTCTACGATCTCTAAGGTGTCCAATAATGGTGGAAAATGTGGCTGAAGGAGGTCCACATTGAACACTAGGTGCAAGCCAAGGAAGGGTGGAGTATTGAGCTCAAAATCATTGCTACCCACAACCTTGGTGATAGTGTAAGGCCCACATCGAAATGGGTATAGATACCAATGGGGCCCTATAAGGAACTCTTTATGCAAATGTAACTATGATCCAGATTTGGATCCAGGAGCTTAATAGGGCTCAAAAAAGCCTAAAAATAAATGTTCTCAGAATGATGTCAAAACAGACGTGTGTGAAGGTCTCATCAATACAAACCCAATGCAACTTGAACGGGCTCAAGCAGACATCGTATGCTCCTGATATCGCGATCTGAAGTTCAGATCAAACTGGCAAAAAGTCAAAGTCAAAGTCAAAAGTCCGTACTGCTGATGTCAGCAATACGTCAGCAGGACAGGTGGCAGATGATGCCAGCATGACATCATCAGAACATGTGGCAGCACCAAGACATGCCACGTGGCAGTCATTTTTGGCATTTTTAGGGGTTGATTTGGACCAATAAAAATTGGACACATGGCAGTCTATACAACATGACACGTGGTAGGTACGGTGATGACATGGAAGGTGTGCTTACATGGTCAATTGCTGACAGGGAAGGTATGGAGCTGAAACATGGGTGAATCATTGATTGACAAGTGGCATCAGTCCAACGAATAAGGAGGTGCCACGTGGCACCAAGTGGTAGGCTCATTTGATTGTATGTTATAAAAATTATGGTCTCCACGAGTTTTGAACTCGTGACCTCCAAGGTAGGCTATGACTTGGGAATAAGTTGTATGCCATTGCACTACTATGTGACTTGTTATAACAATTCCACAAAATTATATATAAAGTGTTGTTAAGTATGTGGGCGTGGGGGCCACGGGCTATAGTTCGGATCCCTTACCGTATGCACGGAAGTTATGGCTATGAATTAGCCTTTGAATCTGAGAAGCTCAATTGTATGAACATAAATAGGGGCGCGCACTCATCTTGGGGGGATTATCCCTATTATTTGGCATAAAGTGGGTTTTGACCTTATCTTTATGATTTTTTATTGATTTTATTAACCAATTTTGGTTATTTGGCCATATCTTGGTGGATATTGGGCCAAATTGAGTGCCACGAAAAGTGGGATGTTGGGATTTGATCCCTCTACCTCATGGCTATATAAAATAAGTCATTGAGAGGTTTTACACAAGAAATAAGTAGCAAAGAAGCTTGAAGCCAAGGTCAAGTAGTATTGAGCAGTGCAAGTAGCTGAGCTTTGGAGGCAGTTTTCGGAAGTTCTATTACTCCGTTTTCAGTGCCGTCTGTTGCGTCAGGTTTTTGGGACAGAGAAAAATACAGCTAGCCAGTCAGATGCCCTATATGATGTAATTTGAATGCAAATTGTAAAGCATTGAATATTTAATAGAGAAATCCTCCCTCACTAAAGACAAAGGCCTGGAGACGTAGGCAAGACTGTCGAACTTCATTATCAACTTCTTGTGTACAATTGGTTGATGGTTTGCATTCTTGTGTTATCCATTATTGCTCTTAATTATCCAAGTCTTTGTTGTTTTTATATTCACATGCACCGTCAGAAAAAGGTCTTGATTAAATTGAGGTTATACTGTGTAATTGCTAAGCTTCGAAGTTCGGATCAAGTGGTATCAGAGAAGGCTGACATTTGCAGGAACTGTGAATATGGGAAAAATCTTGAAGAGAGCTAGACTCCAGGAGCTTGAGGAGATCAACCAAGCCATGCAGCAAGAGAATGATGAATTACGAAGATTGGTGCAGATTATCGAGGAAGACAGGGAAAGAATGTGAACATTGATGTTGGCAATGGAAGCAAGGTGAGTTGGAGGAAGTCCTTTAGCTAGAAGCCCAAGTCCTGTTAGGGATGATGAAACTCATCCATTTCAAAGGAAATCAAATGAGGAGGATTCATATACTCTTGCTACTCTGGTTGAGGAGCAGTCGATAGGAGAGGCCGTTGGCACATTCTCTTCGCCAGTAGAAAGCACTGATTACACTCCAGCCTCACTTGTAGTTGATCAGGAAGTGGAGTCCAACCATCCAGAGATAACATCATTTGAGAAACATACCAAAGGAGTCGGTATGAGAATGCTATCAAAGTTCAGATATTGGAAGGGGAAAGGCCTTGGAAAATATGGCCATGGCAGAGCCGGGACGATTGAAGTGCATGAGCGTCCACTCCGGGAAGAATTGGGATATGCAGGAGGATATTCTGAGGAGGAGAGTCCAGTGATTCTCTGCACACACTGTTAAAAGTTCGGACATGATGCTGACCACTGTTGGAACCGACATCCAGAATTGACACCAGAATGGTTTCAGACTCGGCAAGGCAAACAGGCAACTCGAGCCAACAGCAATGCAAACAGTGAGTCATGAAAGAAAGGTAAATAGGTTAAAAGTCATAAATCACCTTCACCCACCTTTACTGATGAGCCTGCTAGAGTCATGAACCTTATCAGGAAAATGATTCCATGCACGTTTTGTAGCAACAATAACCATTGTGTTGTAGACTGCTGGGAACATAAAGTATATGGAAGAAAAATCATGGCGATAAGAAGTACGCCAAGACGCGATGACGCGACACTGCAGGTCAAAAAGAATCTGCTAGCAAAGTCAGTGAAGCCAAGGCAGGACTCAGAGAAATCCAAGGGGGATTTGACTCAATCAGGGCGCGATTCCATCAAATTTCTTCGAGAAAGAAACACTTGATCACATTGTCAGAAGAGAGGACATTGTGAGGATAGTTGTTGGAGGTTGCATCCAGAGTTGCGACGCTTAACAAAGCCTGAAGGGCCCGAGAAAAAGACTGATGTTGCAAAGGAACAGAAGGACGCTGTCGAGGAGCAGAAGGACGCTGCAAGAGGAAAGAAGACGGATGCTGCGGAGAAGCAGAGCAACGACCGTGACACTTCGTTGGCAGGAGATGGGTCATCCGACTAGAACTGGGCATATTTTATGCCCTATATGTAAATTGAGTCAGTGTCATTGTCATTGATGTAATAAAAGTGATTTGATTTATGGAATCACTTATTGAGTCTAGTTGATGTTAAGTCTAGGTTGTTTTTCATTAGTTGATTGATGTAAGGATAGATTCAATTGATGTAATAAACCTTTTGGGGTCCAAAATTTCCTAAGTGGGAAGGCGTGATCCAGATTTGGATCCAGGAGCTTGATAAGGCTCAAAAAGGCCTAAAAATCAATGTTCTCATAATGACGTCAAAATGGACGTGTGTGAAGGCCTCATCAATACAAACCCAACACAACTTGAATGGGCTCAAACGAACGTCGTATGCTCCTGATATCACGATCTGAAGTTCAGATCAAACTGGTAAAAAGTCAAAGTCAAAGTCAACAGTCCGTACTACTAACGTCAGCAGTACGTCAGTAGGACAGGTGGAAGATGATGTCATCATGACGTTAGTAGGACATGTGGCAGCACTAGGATGTGCCACGTGGCAGTCATTTTTGGCATTTTTCGGGGTTGATTTGGACCAATAAAAATTGGACACGTGGTAGTCTATACAAAATGACACGTGGCAGGTACGGTGATGACGTGGTAGGTGTGCTTACGTGGCTAATTGCTGATAGGGTAGGTACGAATCTGACACATGGGTGAATCATTCATTGACAAGTGGCATCATTCCAACGAATAAGGAGGTGCCACGTGGCCCAGGCTTGGGCTGCCACATGGCACTAGGTGGTTGGCTCATTTGATTGTATGTTATAAAAATTATGGTCTCCACAAGTTTTGAACTCGTGACCTCCAAGGTAGGCTACGACTTGGAAATAAGTTGTATGCAATTGCACTACTATGTGACTTGTTATAACAACTCCACAAAATTATATATAAAGTGTTGTTAAGTATGTGGGCGTGGGGGCCACGGGCTATAGTTCAGATCCCTTACTGTATGCACAGGAGTTATGGCTATGAATTAGCCTTTGAATCCGAGAAGCTCAACCATATGACCATAAATAGGGGCGCGCTCTCATATTGGGGGGCTTATCCCTATTATTTAGCATAAAATGGGTTTTGGCCTTATCTTTATGATTTTTTATTGATTTTATTAACTAGTTTTGGTTATTTCGCCATATCTTGGTGGATATTGGGCCAAATTGAGTGCCACAAAAAGTGGGATGTTGGGATTTGATCCCTCTACCTCATAGATATATAAACTAAGTCATTGATAGGTTTTACACAAGAAAGAAGCAGCAAAGAAGCTTGAAGCCAAGGTCAAGTAGTCTTGAGCAATGCAAGTAGCTGAGCTTTGGAGGCAGTTTCCGGGAGTTCTATTACTCCATTTTCAGTGTCGTCTATTGCGTCAGGTTTCTAAGACAGAAAAGAATACAAATAGTTAATCAGATTCCCTATATGATGTAATTTGAATGCAGATTGTAAATCATTGAATATTTAATAGAAAAAGCCTCCCTCACTGAAGACAAAGGCCGAGAGACGTAGGCAAGATTGTCGAACTCCGTTATCAACTTCTTGTGTACAATTGGTTGATGGTTTGCATTCTTGTGTTATCCGTTATTTCTCTTAATTATCCAAGACTTTGTTGTTGTCATATTCACATGCACCTTCAGAAAAAGGTCTTGATTAAATTGAGGTTATAGTGAGTAATTGCTAAGCTTCGAAGTTCAGATCAAACTAAAATTTGTCTCCCACCTGAAAATGGTGTAGTACTAAATGTTGATCATGGAGTTGCTTGTACTTAGCATTGGATTTCTACAAAATCTCATGGACCTGTTGGCAGATGTGTTGAATCCATTCAATGAATCTGGTGGCTTTGTCGGCCTTAGACTAAACATGGGAAGATTCTGCCTGTGTGGTTGCAAGATGTAGTGCAACATCAATGGTACCCAAAGGTTGGAATCTCATCCCCACCTGAAATGGGCTATGGTCGGTGGAGCTATGGAGATCCATGTTGTAGTTGTGTTGAACATAGGGAAGACTCTTATCCCATGTACACGGATGCCTAGAGTTGTACATGCACAGGATGTGCACAATTATCCGATTGAATACCTTTGGCTGGCCATCGGTTTGGGGGTGAAAAGCAGTGGATTTAGTGAGCTTGGTGTCCAACAGTGACCAGAGACTCGACCAAAATGTGCTGAGAAGCTTGTTGTTCCGATCTGAGGTGATGGTCTGTGGTATCCCAAAATGGACCCACATTCGTTCGAAGAAGCGCTTGGCAATATTTGTCGCTTTGATGATCTTCTTCTAGGCTGTGATAATGGCCATCTTCAAAAATTGATCAACCACCACAAATACACAATCATTGTCGTGCTTGGTGGACAGAAGGCCAAATATGTAATCCATAAAGATGGATTCCCAAGGCCTCTTGGGAGTAGGAAGAGGGGTGTATAAGCCTTTCTTCTTGATGGATGTCTTGGAAATGGCATAGGCAGTGAAAGATCTGATATATTTGTTGACGCCTTATCAAAGTTTTGGCTAGTAAAAATGTTTATGCAGAACAACCACAATTTTCTCCACGCCAAAATTTCCTGCCATCTGACTGTAGTAAGACTCCCAAATCAACTTTTCACACTCACTTGTGGGAACACATAGGTGTCCCATATGGCATAACAGTCCATCCTGGATGTGAAAATCATTGACATTCACACCTATTCCCAAGAGCTAATAGGTGGTGGTGAAGTCAGGGTCACACTGATAAAGTTGGGGCCACTCAGATGCCTCATGCCCATAGTAATGGAGCATTGTGGTGAGTGTAGCAATGGGAGGGCAACTGAGGAATTCAACGACATGATTTGTGCTCCATGTTTTATACTTGATGTTGAGATGGAACTGTTGTAGGTATGAGGACCACTTTTGATGACGGTCATTCTCCAACTTCCCTTGTGTCTATATGAATTGCAGAGGCTTGTGATCAGTGTGGATGATTGTCTCCTTTCCCAAAATGTAATGTTTCCATTGATGACAGGCTTTCACAATGGAATACATTTCTTTGTCATAGGTGGGGTATTTTCGGACAGTATCTAAGAGTGTCTCATTATGGTACGATACTGAATGGTCGTGCTGAGTGAGAACTATGTGAACATCTTAGTCGGAGGCATCAGTCTCAATCTCTAATAGTTGTTATAGATCGGGTAAGGAGAGAAATGAAGCTGAGCACAAACAATGCTTCATATAATCAAATGTTTGTTGTTGTGCCTGCCCACATGCGAACTTTGCCTTTCCATCACCCTTGGTTACTTGGTTGAGGGCCCATGCAATATGGGAGAATTCCAACATGAACCTTCGATAGAAGTTGGAAAGTCCCAAGAAGCTCCGAAGCTCGGTTAGTGTGGTCAGGGCTAGCCAGTCATGAATGACTTGGATCTTAGATGGATTCATATGTACCCCATGCTCATCAACAATGTAGCCCAAGTATTGGACCCTGTTCATGCCAAAGGATCATTTTTCCAAGTTGGCATATAGCTTGTGCTGCCGTAGAGTGCCCAAAACCTGTTGAATATGTTGCATGTTCTCTTCCCAAGTTCCGCTGAAGATGAAGATGTCATCCATATATACCACCACAAAATATTTGGCGAAGGTTCTCAATCATCATCCATCAATCTCATGAAAGTTGCGAGTGCATTTGTTAATCCAAAGGGCATGACCAACCATTCAAAGAGACCTTATTTATATTTGAAATTTGTCTTCCATATATCAGTTGGTTTGATGGGAACCTGGTGGTAGCCAAACTTTAGGTCAATCTTGCTGAAGAAATTCCCCCCCTTGAGTTGGTCAAGAAGGTCATCAATTCGGGGAATCGGGTATCGATTCCTGATTTTGATTTTGTTTAATGCTCCGTAATCATTGCAGAGACGCCAGGTCCCATATTTCTTCTGCACCAGTATAATCAGACTTCTGCAAGGGGAGGATTTGGGTCAGATGTTCCCCTTTTGAAGCAACTCTTGGATCTGGCGCTTGATTTCATCTTCTATCAGCGAGTGACAATAGATTGTTCCATTAGGCAATGATGCACCATGGGTTAGATCAATTGGATCCTTGACTTCAGAGTGTGTTGGTACCCCGGTGGGTGAGGAGAAGATGTCTTTGTACTCTTCCACGATCCTGTCCACTTACTTCTGCTGCAAAGAGAGGCTCTGTGTAGAGGTCACAGATGTGGCATCAACCTTCTTCTTATTGCAAGCACAAATCACAAAGAAGACGAACTTCCCAGTCTGTGAAATGACCTTACTACATTGCTTAGTAGAGATTAAAGAAATAGTGGTAAGTGGTGCTACCTTTGGTGTCTTGTACAATTGTCTACCCAAAGTAATATTAACACTGCAAGTTCTAGACTCATACACAACATGTCGTCTCCACAAATATGACTGGCCTAAAAGAACATCAGAAACTTCAAGGGGAGAAATATCACACAATACCTCGTCTTTGAAGGGCTTGATGTTGTTGGGAAAACAACATTGTTGGTTGATGCAAAGATCTCATCCTTGGAGAAGCCAGCCGATGGTGTAGGGCTACGGGTGTGATGTTATCGACATGTCCAGCTTCTTGACGACCTCTACTAAGATCATGCTCTTCTGAATTTCACTATCGACAATGAAATGCAATAGAGTCCCATTTACCCACATATGTGAGTGAAAGAGGCATTCCCCTTGCTCTGATTATTCTGGTTCGCTTGGCTGTACTTTGGTGGTAGCGACATTGGCACTGAGTTCGACATTGATGATCCACTTACCACTTTTTGGATTTGATTCGGAGTCAAAATTTCCTCTGACTCGAAAGATTTCAGCTTGGCCACCAGTGACTACTTGGAGGGATATTTGCGGTGTTGTGCCAAGGAATTTAATGGTATTCACACCACTTTCCCATGTCCTTCTTCGACTTCTCATTACCCTTCTTGGGTTGCGTCTTAGATTGATTGTCCTGAGAGTGGCCATATTTTCTTTGTCCCTTGTTTGGTGGAATGAGACTGCCTTTTCCCTTCTTTGGCTATGAGGAATTTGTAGATCCAAACTCTCGCCTCTTCTGCTTAAAGTTTCGCTCAATCTTGACAACATATCTATAAGCTACACCTAATGATGCGATGTCCAAAAACTCTATTTTTTATTGAATGTATCTATGTAGACAACTGCGGTATTTGAACACCAAATGTCGTTCAGAGTCTTTGATACCCAATTTGGTGCATAGTGTATGGAAAATATTGGTGAAATATGGTACTGTCTGGTCCATTTATTGATGCATCGTAGTCCATCTTGTGTACTGGTCCTTGTAGCTTCCATCAAGGTAGCATTGTTCTTTAATAGCATCCTTGAAGGAATCTCAGGTGGGGGCGACCGAAAATATTGTAGATTCCTTTGTGGCCCTTTGCTCAGGGTATGTATCCCACCAGTCCTTAACATGGGGGATGACCTTGAGGAGCGAAAAAGTAATTTTTTCCCTATCAAAAAATTTGTGGACAAAAAAATACCCTTTGAGCAGATTCAACTATTTATCTACAAAATCTACATCTATCAGTCCTTCAGATAATGGAATATCAAAATTTACTTGTACCTTGAAGGGGGTTGCATGGCCGCTTGATGAAGATGCGTCTCCTGTGGGAAACCATTGAAGGATCTGTGCAAATTTGTCCATCATCTCGTTCCTTTATCGTGCAAGGGCTTCCTCGAGCAACATTTTAAAAGAATCTCATGATCCATCATCTTTCTTCTCGTCCCCCATGAGTTGTGGTCGGTTTTGGTGCGATCTTGCAAAGGCTTGACTGGTTCGAGTCCCAGCTTATTGTACCCAGATCTTGTCGGGGACATGCACAATGAAAAACAAATGAAGAGTAGATTGCCTTGATACCACTAATCCGGATTTATGAGTGGAAAAAAATAAATAATAGATTGAATACCATAATAGAGAGATACGAAGAACAAAAATAGATATCCAGTGAACAATAACTTCTATTGAATAAATAAAATAGGCTGAAACTGTAAGACTGCAGAATTGAACAACTTGCTCGAATGGTGGTAGCTATCTCTGAGAAGAGATGTGGCTGCTATGCGCATCTATCTGAGAAAATGATTACAATGAGTCTCCAGAGGTATTTTTAAAATTACTCATGAATACCAAAACCATACACATCCAAAAACCTAACCCTAGGGGATGAAACACCAAAAGTTATGTGGGCCCCGATGGGTAAGTTGGTACCTCAACTTCTCAGGG
The DNA here is from genome assembly GCA_032191745.1 of Picea mariana. Classification (NCBI taxonomy): domain Eukaryota; kingdom Viridiplantae; phylum Streptophyta; class Pinopsida; order Pinales; family Pinaceae; genus Picea; species Picea mariana. The sequence continues at coordinate 362,575 of JASDQU010100823.1, read as the reverse complement.
TCGTAACTTTTGCATACGACCTCCGTTTTAGGCGCGTGATAGCCCGTTGGAAAGGTATTTTTGAGAACTACACATTGTGTCATCAATATTAGACTTTGTCTACAGTTTGATTGTGACAAGACAAAAAAACACTTTTTAGGGCCCTAAAACGGTCCTAGAAGTACAAAAAGATGTATTGATATGAAAAACTCCAAAATAAGCTAGTTGGAATATGTGGGAGGCCACCAATATCCACCTGGATTCTGTTTAGGGCTTCAAGACAACGCCAAAAGTGCCGAACCCACAATTACAAATAAATTTCATCATTACAGAGAAACTTGTTGAACTAAAAACTGTCAAGATGAGCTAGTTGGAATAGATAAGTGGCCACCAATATCCACCTGGATCAATATTTCCATGACGATTTAACATTTTTTAATGTGACAAAAGGTATCAAAACCAAATAAAAATATATTTATTTTTAATATTTCCAACCAATTAAAAAATAAACTTTACAAAGTTTATCAATTAAAAAAATATTTTTTATTTTAAAAACAATAAAATTAAAAATAGGAAACATATTTTATTTTAAAAACATTAAAGTTAAAAATAAGGAACATATTTGTTTAGGTTTATAGCAAGTAATAAATTAAATGTGGCTTAGAAATATTGTAGGTAGCGACAACTTGTCCATTAAAAAAAAAATGTAAATATGTCAAATATGGCTAATAAATGCTTGCTTTATAATTATTGTTATAATTACGCCGATAGGCGTCCCCCCTATTGGAATCGGTGGATTAAGCAACCTTTTAATCATAAATTTCAATCTTAGGGTTGGCAATTGAAGATGCTGGCATATTCTTCGTTGTCCTCTCTAATCAATGGATGAGATTTTGATAAATTAACTTCCACTCATTTATAAAGACGTACGTTTATGTGATTACTTTTTCACATTTACTAAATAAGATTAAAAAATTACTTGATCACCACCAGATTGCCACGTTCAATGATTAAGAAATAACAACAAAAATTATTGTTCCTGGGCGGATGCGTATGGCCGCTTGTGGCCGTGTGGATGTGAACTGTCAGTATCGACCTTGTCGTTTCATTTGTGTGTTTTACAGTGCGCCGTCATTTTTTTACCAGGGCGGCCACATGGATGTGAGGTGAATTGATTTGTGTTGGCGTTTCAACCTCCAACCTCCCCTCCTTGTTTTAAGAATCAGCGGTTTCATAAATTCTAACACCATGAATGCTCCATGTGGTACAAGAAACGTTTATGTATCCGCCATTTCATTATGCCAGGATAGCGAGGGAGAGGAGTCGATTAGCGGGACAGGAGTGGTTTACCATTTAACATTTAATTTTTTAGGAATCGGTGGTTTCATAAATTCTAATAGCGAGGATGTATCTGCCATTTCACTAATAGCGAGGGAGAGGAGTCGATTAGCCTTAGAGGAGTGGATTACCATTTAAAATTTCCTTTTTAATTTTCTTACGAATGGGAGGTTTCATAAATTCTAACGCCATGAATGCGCCATGTGATACAAGAAACATTTATGTATCTGCCATTTCACTATGCCAGGATAGCGAGGGATAGGATTCTGCGTTTACATTTCACCTAAGGTTTTCATTTCAATGTATATATTAATGTATTCATATTTTTTTAATTCTTAGGGAAATAGGGCGTGGATGCTTCTTTTCTTAAACCAAACCATGTTCAGAACAAAGTAGTTTCAATGTAACACTATGCGTAATCTTGCTTTCTTTCTTGCCAAAAATGTATTTCTTTTTCATGGATGTATTGTTTGTATGGTTAAAGGAACAACCCTATTAATAATGTAAACCATGTATATTCATATATTTTGTTTATTTGGTATAACTGCAAGCTGCATGCCATTTCTTGCTAATGTCATATTGGTACAGAGGTGTTAAGATGATTCGAGGGTGATTATGGCAAATATGTGCAGCTGGTGAAGAACTATTTATTTGTCCTGTCAAGTTCATGGGTAAAACAATAGACATTATTGATCACATTCTCTCCGGGCCGGGATCAGAGCGAGAGGATAAATGACTTGTTGAATGAATAGATATGTGAATGCAGTAGAGCCGAATAAGAAGAAATTGAACTAGACGACTGAGAAAGAAAGCGCTTTCTCCAACTATAGCTATAGCATAGCGCGCTACCTGGAGCTAGCTACGCATAGGAATCTAGCTATGAGATCGCATAGGA
>JASDQU010100823.1:338827-359272 GCA_032191745.1 Picea mariana | reverse complement strand
CTCCCGAAAATGTAAAATTAGAGAAAATAACTCAGGAAGATTGGTTGCAACTGCAACAAGAAGACTGAACAACATATACATCCTAGACATGAAGAAGAGAGAGAAGACATAAGCCACACAAAAGGATTCCAAGGAAGAAAATGTCCCAAATACCAAAAATAAGGATGAAGTATTATTGAGTGCCACATGTTTAGGGGGAGCAACCCCAAAGAAAAAGGTTACCTTTTTCCATTAAAATCAGGGGGAGAAGCCATACCCTTTGCCATTGATGTCAAAGGGGGAGATAAATTGGGATCATGATGATAGGGGGAGCATGAGTGTTTCCATCAATGACAAAGGGGGAGATTGTTGGAAGATTGGTTGTTGTCATTGATGTCAACCCTTGTCATGGGTTTTGGACCGCAAGATTGATGAAGGTATTTGGACATGAAGGAAAATGCACATGCAGATACAACACCCATGGATGGATAGTATACATCATGTTGTTTCCCATGGTATGTGACACATCATGTGGATCCTCATGGTTAAGGAGAAATGAATTTTTGAAGATGACAAAGTGAATTGAAGAAGGAAGTACATGTAGGCCCTGAAGATAATTAAATAAAAGAATTACAAAATAAGAAAGTGTCAGGTCAGCCCTAATGTTAAAAGGAAGTGACATAAATGGTACAAATAAACATCATTATACATTCATTTGATACAATTCGAATTTCAGAGGAAATAAGAAGAAAAGAAGGCCGGATTTCAAGGGAGGATGAAGTCTTTTGGTGATGTGTTTTAAGGTATGTTATTTTCAGGTCATCTTACCATTTTTGCTATAAATTTTTTTATAGAACGATTCAGATGGTGAAATATCTATGGCATTGAGAAGACATATCAAGGTACCTCTGGTAAAAATTTCAGCTCTTGATTTTCTATAATTATGGAGATACACTCTGTGGAAGACAGGGTTTGTGACCATTCCTGAAGCTAGTCAATAAACAAGTGTTCCGGGTAAAATAGTCATAACTTCTTCAAAGAGAATCCAAATGAAGTGGGACAAATTTCATTGGAAATATTATGGACTGTAGTTTCTTGTGTATGATTTTCAGAATCGGATGTTAATTATTGAGTGCGGGGCATTCTGTGCAAGTTCACTCTCCTGAATAGACCAGAATTGAATAAAGTCTACCATTCTTTCTATAACCTCTTTTTGGGGAGGATTCAAGGAGTGAAAATTGGAGGAGTTTCAGAGAACACATTGAGTAATATTATCTGTAGGATCAGAGTACTCCAAGAATTGAAGAATTGAAGAAATTGAAGAAGTCTCGGGAAGCATTATCAGGTTATATGTGATTATTGGTTGATGGTGATCATTTAATGTAAAGTTTTATTATCTCTCATATATTCTTGGGTGGAAGGAAGGGGCAAGGATAAAGAGTTCAAATCTCTCTTAATATTGGAGGATTGTATCTTCCTCTTGGAGGTTTATCCCTCCCTTTACATTTGGAAGCTATAGCTACCTTTGGAATTCATTACTTCCCTTGAACAATAACTATTGATTATTTCTCATATATTGTGCATGGTGTATTGTGGTGTATTGGTGTAACTATTGTTCATTTCTCATTGGATATAATTTAATGGTTTAAGTATAAGTTGAAAAAGGTTTTAAATTGTACTTGATATTGATTCACCCCCCTCTTAGTATCAATAGTGTTAAGAACTAACATAGGTGGGATGGTAGCTTGGCATTTTCCAAGACTCTTCCCCCCATTCCCGGAGGTTGTGGGTTCGACACTAGTGGCCTCCATAAACTTTTACACCAACAAACAATAACAGGGTGCCACATGGAGGGTCTTGGCTAGGCCATGTGGCACCCTTCCATTCTCCTTTCATACATGACATGTGTCATCACACCATTGGTCCACATCTTTGCCAGCAAATTTTCCACGTCATCACCTGACACGTCACCTACCATGTCAGCAGTATGGTCTGCACAGTCAACCTGTATGGACTGTACAATCAACATTTTTTTGCTTGTTTGGAAAAGTGAACAGAATGCGATATCTCAGTCATACGATGTCCATTTGAGCCCGTTCAGGTTGCATTTGTATCGTGAGGATGAGATCTATGCAATGAATCCATTTTCGAGCAATTCCAATCACTTTGATTTTTGAGCATATTTTGATCCCCTGGATCAATGGGACTTTGCAAAAGTCTATCGTGATAATCAAAGAAATATAAAGATTGCAAGAAAAAAAATAACAAGAAAGATAATGTTTTATTTTCTTTTTTAGATATTTCCTGAGAAATGACCAGGAAACACACACTTCATACATTTAAAGGAGAAAGACAAAAATTCCTCACATCCATCATAGTTAAACTAAATATTTATGATCACATAAAATAAAAGAAGATGGTATGAATGTGTAAGAGAAATTTAATAGAGTAAGAAAAGGGGAGTTCAAATAAATATAATGATAGATCAATCTCAAATACTTTATACTCAAGACTCATATTTACAAAGTACAGTCAAAACTAATCCCAAAATAGTTCTCTTAGGATTTCTGAAAAATATATAGTCTATTACAATGCTTTGAAATTTAAATGTCTTTTTACGTAGGATTGGGATTGGGGATGCCATGGACCATAAATCAAATATGAACAAGAAGTAAGTTGTAAAAGGAGAATGGTGGGAGATGCAGAGTAGAAAGACCTGGAAATAAGACAAGGAGAAGTTACTAGATTTCAGTTAAACTTTTCTAGTCAAAGAAGCCGAGTAATTGGACGAAAAAATTATAAAGAAAGAAAAATGTGATCAATGTGAACTTACTATGATGGTCTCTCGTATCTCTTCACTTGATTGTTGTTGTCCTTTTATTGTCTTCCTAAACGGTTATAGGAACTATCTCAACTATTTCTTTCCCTTCTTTGGTTAATTTATCGATTGCCTTTCTGAACCAATATTCAATATAAATTTTTATTTCATGCTTGATTTTAATATTGAATAATTCACCTTCAAAGTCTCTTAAGTCAAGAGAAATACCATGTACTTCTTCTTCAATATCTTGATTTTTCACAGAATAATCAACTAGCCAATTGTCTATTTCATCTTCATTATATTTGAGTATGCCATAAAAAATTTCAACTGATAACCCTTTGAATATCTCAACTTGTTCGTCAAATTGTTTCTTTGTTAGAAAAATTGAGTTGAGAATTAATTTAGGGTATTGTACCTCGTTAGTACCTCCTGCTAGATCTACCTATGTGAGTCTCTTGAACAATTATTCTCCTTTGAAAGTAAGTGTTGGCTTTAGGAGCTTCAACATCTTGTGAAAAACTTGCGGTGAAAGAAAAATGTGGAAATGATCTTGGAGTTGTATAATTCTATGGCTCGGTACATACTTCTCAATGCACCATGCAACGTGTTCTTTGTGGTAAAATACCTCAGGAACACACCCTACGCGAGAAATGATGGATTCCCAGATTACGTCTTTTTGTGCAAGAGTAGATGAGTAATATAAATATTCTCTAGAACACTGAAATTTATGGTCTTCACAACCAAAAATATTCAAAGTATCTCCCCAGAATTGATATCTAGTTGTTGCTTCCATTAGGTTGATGGGAGTATTCTTCAAATCCCTCCAACCTGGGAACCCGCCAACCCGCGGTTGTGGATGATCAAACATAATTTAAAGTGTATAAAAGAGGTCGGTCAAACTTGCATGAAGGAGAAATAAAATGCTCTAGGGGATTGGTACCAGTGACAAATCTGATGGTCCAAAATGTAGATCACGGAACTTGGAGGATCAGGACTTGAACCTGTGAACCCGTAAAGTTGAAAAAATGGTTAAGTGTAGTGTAGCAGCAGTCTTATGACATGGGAAAATGGATGGAGATGAAATTTCACCAACCAGCCAACCCAATGAAGAGATGAAGGAAGAGAGTACTTCACAATTCGAAAATGGAGAGGAGAACATGATAATCAGAAAAATTCTTCATAATGTCTCCTTCGGGCCTTTAGAGAAAATCTTGAATAACTTAGGAATGCAGAAACAAATTTCTAATCCGAAAAGTGCATGACACTGAGGGATGCATAGTGAACTTATAAAAGTTCAAAAATTTTCTTCTTTTTATATCAATGCTTTTATGAATCCAAGAGTGGAAAAATATAGATGACCAAATTTTGGTCAACAACTGGCTCCAACTATGGGACAGTGACCCCCCGTGGGTTAGTGAGAAAACTAGAATATCAAGATCAATTACCTCCTCCAATGGGATATGGAGTCATATTCAAAATACAATCTTCCAGTTCTTCTTCTTTCACAGAGTTATCTTCAAATTTTAACATCCACTTAGCGATTGCTTTACTGTGAAAAACTTTGACTAAATAAATAAACTATGTACATACACGATCTACCTACCCTAACTTACTTGAAAGAAAGAGGAACCTTAGGTATAGGCAGATTTCCAATGGAGACATTCAAGCATTGATCTAATTTGTGGAATGAACTCCAAAATTCTGAGATATGTTGGGACTTTTACCAATGAGTCAAGGGCACTCTCAACATGTACTGGAGAAAAATCATACCAAGTATGGTGAATATTTGATTGCATTGTTTGGCCAATAATGCTCTAGAACCATAATTCAATAAAATCAATTCTTGGCTGAGGATTTTTTGACATAATCATGCATTCATCAGTTTATTTATTTACAACCACTTCCAAGGTTCTTGATTCATCAAAAATCTCTTGAAAAGATTCTTCTTTCTTGTAAGGGTGATCTTGTTCATCATTCTTATCAAGATTCATTTATTCCATCAATTCTTCTTGCTGCAATTTCTTTTGTGATGTTTCATAATCTATCACAAGGATGGAATCTTCTTGTGTATTTGGTGCAGGCTCCTCAATTTCATTTTCAAATTTGTTGTTTGAAATGTCTTCATATGGAGTATATAGGAGACTGGTTTTTTTTTCATTTTCCACATTCAAGATTATTGTTTTATTGGTGATGTCTTGGCAATGTTCTTCTTCTATGCAATGGCTATTTTCTTTGTTCTCAAAATTGTTTTCTTCCACCAATTCTTCTTTATTTTGGTTTAATTATTCTTGCATATTTGGTGGAGACTCTTTAATTTCTTCCTCATATGGAGTTTATAAAATTTTGATATCTTTTTCTTGGTCTTTGGGATTCTTTCCTTCATTCTCAAAAACAATGCTTGATTCAGAAAAGTCTTGCAACATTTCATGATATTCTTCTTCTGAATCATTCATTTCATCTTTTTGTATCCATGTGGGAGAGTGTGGGTGGGAAGAAACATTTAAAGTATCAGAAAAAACATATGAATGCAAATTTGGGATGAACGTTTCTGAAAATGAATCTTCTAACACATCCCACCTAGTAATGGAGTTAAGCATTAATGAACTATATCATTCAAGAGAATCCTCTTATAGAGTTTGTAGGAATAATCTACATGTAACATTGTCTTCAGTGAGGTTGAAATCATAACATGTACCTTTAAAATTAATCAAGTGCTGCTCTGCATCTTCTGAAGCATCCCCAAAGAATGTAGAAAAAATTTCAATAGGAATATTGGGCATTCGAAAGTCTATTTCTGGTACATTTAAAGGGGTATTATGAAATCTCCTTCTTCTTTAAGTATTTCTCCGTTTTGTCAAGTATTGAAAAACCATTGATGGGATTGGTGAAGAATATAAATAATCATTATGAAATGAATGAAACCATTCATTTTGAATTTTTTCAATGGATTTTCCAGGGAGTTCATTATCCTGAATCTTTGGTGCTTTTTGTTTCTTTTTGAAACTACAAAAAATGTGAGCCATGCTTAAAATAAGCAACAATTTTCTTGAATCTTCTTCTCGAAACTTTGAGTCATGGATATTTTTGGTTCCTCAAATATATTGAAAATAAATAGTTCCCCAATTGAGTCACCAAAAATGTTGATGGTTGAATATGTTAGGAACAAAATGACAACCTCACGAGGATACAAATCCCCCTACATTTTTATAGAGGTGGTACTCCTCTTTATTTTAAGATTTTCTTGGGACTATAGATTTTTAGAATATGGGACTTTCCAGAAGTTCATCGTGATAATCAAAGAAATATAAATATTACAAGAAAAAAAAATAACAAGAAAGAAAATGTTTTCTTTTCTTTTTTAGAGAGTTCCTGAGAAATGACCAGGAAACACACACTTCATACATTTAAAGGAGATAGACAAAATTTCCTCACATCCATCATAGTTAAACTAAATATTTATGATCACATAAAATAAAAGAATATGATCTGCATGCATAAGAGAAATTTAATAGAGTAAGACAAGGGGAGATCAAATAAAGATAATGATAGATCAATCTCAAATTCTTTATACTCAAGACTTAGAGTTACAATGTACAGTCAAAACTGATCCCGAAATAGTTCTCTTGGGATTTCTGAAAAATATATAGTCTGTTACAATTCTTTGAAAGTTAAATTCATTTGTCCTTAGGATTGGGATTGGGGCTCCTACGGGCCATAAAGAAAATATGAACAAGAAGTGAGATGTAGAAGGAGAATGGTGGGTGATGTAGAGTAGCAAGACCTAGAAATAAGACAGGGAGAAGTTATCAAATTTCGGTTAAACCTTTCTAGTCAAATAAGCAGAGAAATTAGATGAAAAATTGATAAATAAAGAAGAATGTGATCAGCATGAACTTACTACAATGGTCTCTCATATCTTTTCATGTGCTTGTTGTTTTCCTTTTATTTTATTCATTGACGGTTATAGGAACCATCTCAATTGTTTCTTGTCATTCTTTGGTTAATTTGTCGATTGTCTTTCTAGACCAATCTTCAATATAAATTTTTATTTCATGCCTAATTTTAATATTGAATAATTCACCTGCCAAGTCTCTTAAGTCAAGAGAAATAGCATGCATTGCTTCCTCAATATCTTGATTTTTCATGGAATAATCAACTAGCCAATTATCTATTTCATCTTCATTATATTCGAGTATGTCATAAAAAAATTCAACTGATAACACTTTGAATATATCAACTTGTTCGTCAAATTGTTGATTTGTTAGAAACATTGAGTTCATAATTAATTTAAGGTCTTGTACCTCGTTAGTACCTCCTTCTAGATCTATCTCTGTGAGTCTCTTGAACAATTCTTCTCCTTTGAAAGTAAGTGTTGGATCTGGGAGCTTCAACATCTTGTGAAAAACTTGTGGTGAAAGGTAAATTGGGGAATGATCTTGGAGTTTTAAAATTCTCTGGCTCGGCATGTATTTCTCAATGCACCATGCAACAAATTATTTGTGGTCAAATACCTCAGGAACAAACCCTTCCCGAGCAATTATGGATGTCCATATTACGTCTTTTTGTGTAGGAGGAGATGACTAATATGAATATGCTCTGGACCACTGAAAGTTCTAGTCTTCACGACCAAAAATATTCAAAGTATCTCCCTAGAATTGTTGTCTAGTTGTTTCTTCCATTAGGTTGATGGCAGTATTCTTCCGCTGAATAATAACTCAAAATAAATCCTTTCGGAGAGATGACAGTAATTTAATACTTTGGAAAATGGTGAATTAATGCAATTTAATGAATAATCTCCTAGATTATTTTTCCATTAATGGTAATATCTTTGAATCCCATCAACTCAGGAATTCATGAACCTGCAGTTGTGGATGATCAAAAATAAGTTACAATGTAGACAAGCGGTTGGTCGAACTTTCATGCAGGAGAAATAAAAATCTTTAGGGGCTCGACACCTGTGACAAATTGGATGGTCCAAAATGTAGATCACATAATTTGGGTGGAAAGTGGAGATCACGGAACTTGGAGGATGAGGGCTTGAACCTGTGAACCCATGAAGTTGAAAAATGGTTAAGTTTAGTGTAGAAGAAAACTTATGACATGGTAAAGTGGATGTATATAAAATTCCTCCAACCTGCCAACCCACAAACCCAATGAGGAGATGAAGGAAGAGAGTACTTCATAATTCAAAAATAGAGAGGAGAACATGATAATTAGAAAAATTCTTCATAATTTCTCCTTCATACATTTATACCATATCTTGAATAACTTAGGCATGTAGAAACAGATTTATGATCTGAAAAGTGCATAACAAAGTTGAGATTGAGGTCTGCAGAGTGAACTTATAAAAGTTCAAAAAATGTCTTCTTTTTATGTCAAGGATTTTATGAATCCAAGAGCGAAAATATATAGATGACCAATTTTTTGTCAACAATGTCATATGAAAAAGGGTTGATATAATTAAGGAAATTTGGGAGTTTCCCCAAAGTTTTCCTAGCTTTTCTTCCATAATAGAGAATTTCAAAGAATATCTATGGAAATATTTGGAAAATGATGAAGGATTTTTTAAAGAAGTTGTAAACACATTTTCAGCCAAAGTCTCAAGTTTAAATGAAGCTCAGAGAAAGGAACAGGAACTTCCTTCACCTTACGACATGAACCATATTAATGCATGTTGGTTAAGGAGAATTACAAAGTTAGGAGAAATGATAAATGAAACCAAGGCCCTAAGGAATAAAAAGAATGATTTATTCCTTAAACTTGTTAGTCTTACCAAGGAATTAAATGGTCCTAATCTATTGATGGATACTATGATCTCAACAAAAGAATATTTAATGCGACAACGTAAATCACTAAAAGTTGCTTGGGCTAACAAATTTACTAAAACCATATAATTTTATGAGGATGAAGTTGATAGATGATCAGTTTGGTATATTAACAGAAATGATGAGGTGGAAAACACATTGCATAAATAAGAGTTGTATCTGAGGGAATTTGAAATCTCATTATTTGAGATTAAAACTAAACATGAAACTACCATGGAACCTTTAAGAGAATGCATTGAGGAGTGGTTGAACAAGAAATTAATCGAAGTTACTGATCCAAAAAATCAAGAAATAGTTAAAGAAATTATGCCAACTCAACAACAAAATGTACCTATAAAGGATCCAGCTGCAAGGAAGTGAAAGGGGATATTTTTCCATTACACTTCCAGGTGTTTTCATTTTATGGTTCATGGAAGCCAATCCCAGTCCTCTTTGAACGGTGAATGCATTTTTAATTTCTTTAAGGACATTTACTTTTGTATTTAAAGACTCATTATTAATTTTGTGAATCAAAGAGAGATACATGGCATATTACATTATTGTATTCTCAAATACTTTGATCAGATGTTTGAGTTACCAAATTTTTTATCTATCATAATCCTTTTGGTGCTTTATGGTATGATAATTTAAAGCTCTCTTTTATTTGCGGTCCAATTTCCATTCTCTCTACTTTTGGTGTCGTTAAATGTTTTGATGAGTGTTGTGATAGATATATGAATCCTTTATATTTTGTATGCATTTTATCTAGTCACACTGTAAATATTGTACATATGAATTTCTTTTAAAATACACCTAGTCCCAAAAGATCAGTTGTTGTTTCCCTTGAATTTGAATGTAAATATTAAGTCAGATCCTTCTCAGACTTTTGTTTTGTTTCATTTTATTTTCTTGGAATCATAATAACAATAGGAGTACCACGTCTCTAAAAATGCATGGGGATTCATATCCTCATGAGTTTTACCTTAAGACCGTAAAACAATCCTTTAGATAAACATCAGTATTAGTAATACTGGAAAAAAGTCACTGACCTTTGTGAGTCATGTTGGAGACCAGCGCTCATCCTCTGCTACTCATGTTGGGGAAAACCCACTAGCCACTGCAATTCATGTTCGGGGCATCGATATTGTTGAGAAGCTTAGATGAATATTACTTAAGCCCAAGTTCCCTTGTAAAATTTCCAAGGGATATCACCTTACTAATATTTTCCCTGCTATTACCATGGTATGAAAAGCATGGTCCTTGTTTGAAGGCCCTTCTATTTCTGAGTCGTCTTTGGTTTCCCAACAATCTATTCAATCATTGGTTGATGAATTGGTCATTGCAATGCAATATTTGGCTAATACCACTCTCTCGTTTTGGGGTGATGGGTATATTTACCATGTTGTCTTGCATCTTATTCAACTAGTGGTTGAGGAAGTGGTCATGTTGATGAAATATTCATCCAACCCCACTCTTCTTTTGGAGAATGATGAGTCTACCAAAGTTGTCTCATCGATGCAATATTTGGCTGATCCCACTCTTATTTCATGGAGTGATGTATCTTTCGACTATGTCTTTAACATTTCTAGTTCAGTACCTTGTGAACAAGGGGGAAATCCACTCTTTTCGATTATGCTCCCTCCAAGTCATGTGATCATTTCCTTTGATTGGAATGATCTTGATGAGTCTCATCTTCCTTCTTATGAACCTTTCCAAATAAGGGTTAAAGATAATTCAATGGGAATTTATTGATGTATTGTAAACAAAGTATCTTCTCCGGGTATTTAATTCTCCTTGGCTTGGCAAGGTTTGGGTTCTCCCAAGTTTGTGTCAACTACCAGTGGGTTTTTGGCTTTCAACAGAAGACCTAGTGAATGTATGGGGATTCTTCATCGGGTGCCTATCACCTTAGGTGGGAAGACTATGCTAGTTGATTTGTTAGTAGTTCCAGACCCTTTAGATTCCAATATGCTTCTTGGGTGTGATTATGTGGATGTGATGAATGTTGTGGTGTCCAAACTCTTTTTTGTGATGCATTTCCCTCAAAATGAAATCATTATCACCATTGATCAAATTTCAACTAATAATCACTATCCTAGATCAGCTTTAGTTTATATTTCCCCTTTGTATGTTCCTAGTGTTCGATTTGACTCCTCCCTACCTCATGTGAATTATGTGGAATATTATCCTTGGTGTTCAATTTTTCCTGAGAAAAATCCAGTCATCTTTGCATTCTCGAGACAAGGTCTCTATAAATGAACATGTATTGTATCTAATTGGGGCATGTGAGACTTTCCCCATTTTGGCCCAAGTAATCTAGTGCTTCCTCTTGAGTCTAATATTATTGTTGGTTAGACCTCAAGCCATGGTATTTGTGTGTCATTGAGTCCTGATTTCTTGGATGTTGATTTTCCTTCGGATGAGGCTATCCTTGAGCATATGATTATGGATCCTTGACCTCTTCCTATACTGGAAAATTTATGGGTTGGTTTCCAAAGAAACCCTTCTCCTGAGCCTAGGAATGAGATCTACCTAGAGAACTACTATGCATAAGCCACAAGGTTGTGCATTTCTCTGTACATATCATACTTTTACGGTTTCATGTTTTCAAGTTCCATACCCCATAAAACTTCTCCTTATCAGAGGTTTCTATATTAGACTTTTTAACTTCTAGGTGATTGTTGTTGGTATTATATATATGAATTTGGATAATTTTTATTTGATACATTTCCATTCCATGTCGATCTTTTCTGACAGGTAATGATCTTGAAACTGGAATACATGTTAGATTTTCCCCTTCATGCATTTTTGCATTAGCCATTTCTTGTTTCAGTTTTCCTTAGGATCGACCCCACTGAGTTGTGAGACGAAACCTTGTTTGATGTTTAGAAGTATTGTAATTCACATGGTAGAGCCTAATGGTTCCCTATTTAGAATATTATTCATAGTTTGGCACTCATGTTGAAATACTTTCATAGGATTGGGAGAATGTTTTAGTCCCACCATGAATTTGAATTAAAACCTAATGTCTTATTCTCATCTTTTGTTGTCCATTTACCCATATGGTTTCCAAAAATTTGTTGTGTTAAGTTGTACGTGCATTTCATTTTGATCACTTGCACGTTTTGGGCCTAATGTTGGCTTCATCTTGTTGTTAAATAGCCACTTGTATACGAATTCTCAAAAATTCACTAGCCTTGTAATACTATATTTTGCAACTCGACACCCTTTATCCTTGGATGATAATTCCCCTAAGCATCCATATCCTACACGTGTCTTGGATTACTGAGAGGGGGGGTGAATCAATAATGAGAAATATGTACCACTAATTAACCCTTTTTAACCGCAATGTATATTATTTTAATTTATTCAACAATGTTCATCAGTTCATCCTCAATATATTATTGCATCATAAACATTAACATCTATCAGTGCATAATGAACAATAATAGACACATCCACACAATACACAACACACCAGTATTTTAAGTGGAAACCCAATGCAGGAGAAAACCATGGAATTATTTTCTTATATGTCAAAGAATTACATTTAAGGAAACTCCAACTTCAAATTCTATAGCTCCAACTAGAAGGAGGCTCCAACCCCCTAGTTTCCCAGGATCCAACCTAAAGGAAGCTCCAACTCCCCAATTCTCTCACTCCAACTAGAAGGAGTATCCAACCCCCTAATTCTCAGGGTCAAACCTAAAAGAATCCCCAACTCCCTGGTTCTCTAGCTCCAACTGGAAGGTGGCTAATACCACCTATCCTTGCCCCATCCAACCACTCTGAAATATAAATTCCAAATCATTGTCAATGCCACTACTCTGTCACTATCACTTAATCAAATAATCTGCCACAACCTATACCAATCTTCTTCAAATGTTTTCTATAGATCCACGACCTATCTATGCTGCAACACGTCGATGTCTACGACCCTCTTTACTGCAAATCATGGATTTCTATAGCTCTCTTCTACGCAACTCGCAGACTACTACAAAACGTCTCCCAGTTTCATTGTCACTGTCTTTGTTTCTATCAAAATTTCACTGTATCCAATTTGTCATTGTGTAACATGTCACTATAAAATATGTCACATACACATGTACCAACAACCTGTCATGATAATATCCTCAACCACGAAACTAGATCAACTCTCAAACCGCATGCAACTCATGCCAAAATCACCAAGAGAATATCTCAAACTATATTCTCAACATTGACACCACATTCCTCTACCAAGCATGAACCAATCACAACCAAGTACCAACCTGTACCACAACAAGTGCATCAACCGTGCACCAAAGACATACTCCAAGATACCCAATAAAGGTCCTCTATCAATACATCACACTATACATAAATTGAATACCATAAACCCTTACATCAAACCATGTGCCAAAACCTCACTGATATATAGCCTTAAACATGCATCACTCATAATCGAATCATATACCAAGACCACTGACAAATTATTTACACGGTGCACCACAAGATATACTAATAAAACCAATCTAAGTATACCAACAATGTGACTCAACATATATTCTTCAAACCATACATTACAACATATACCAAACATCCAAAAGAGTATATCCAAAACTTCACAAATTCATTCCTCAAGCATACTCGGCAACACCACTAAGATACAATCTCAAAACATAACCATGAACATACCTTTAAATCTTTAGTATCCTTGTTGTATCCGATCTTTGACAAACATACATGTAGTCTCTCCTCAAATCATGCAACCTAGAACAAGCATCTTCCTCCTTTCCCTTTCTATAGATCCACGCTTTCCCTTTCTGCAACTCGCAGGTATTCACATTTTCCTCCTTTATGGCCCATGGATTTTCATGCTTCTTTGTGCCTGCATCCCGCAGATGTATGCGGCCTGTTTTTCTGTAGCTCGGGGATAACCTATGAAACCTTGGTTCATTCACTTCCTTTGCAACTATGAAACTTTCATTCCTTCACACCTTCATTGCCTCAGAACTATGCTTTCTCATATTTTTCAATGTATACATGCAAATAACCTTTCAAAAAATGGATATTCAATAATGTTCATTAGGTAGGTAGGTGCTAATAAGATTCCCTTGCTCGCTTGTTTATACTTTTCAGGTGCCTTCCTCTAGAAGTTTCCCTGTAATTGTTTCACCCCTTTCTCCACCTTTTAGGGATAACCACTTTCTTGTTGCAACTAGCAGTTCCTTAATTAGTCAAATCATAACTTCTTTACCCTTAACTACTTTCTTGTTGCAACCACTTTATTGTTTAAATAATTTCTCTTTGCAACCAATTCGACCACTTTATTATTTAAATAATTTCTCTTTGCAACCAATTTGACCACTTTATTATTTAAATAATTTCTCTTTGCAACCACTTTTCCATAATTAGCAAACTCACAACTTCTTCTTCCAACTATTTTATTTTTAATTATTTTCTTATTGCAAAAAATATACCCATGATTAACTCCTAGTTACAATCAATTTAACTAGTAAACTTCTTCTAGAAGATTCTAGAATAATTGACTTCTTTGACCTTCTAGGAGCTTCTAGATAACTCAAGAGGGTCCTCCAAATTCACAAATCCATATCTCCTCAACCATGAGGAACTACATCACATACCACATATCACCGGAAATCACATGACATGTACTATCCATCCATGATAATATTACATGCATATTCATTGATCTTCATGCATTTATACCTTAAAGAAACTCAAGTCCCTTACCCATACATTTTTTCTACCGGACTTCTCCAAGGGTTGACATAAATTTATAAGGGTTGACATCAATCTCCAACATCACTATCCAAAGGTTGACAACAATGACAACCAACTTTCTAAACCAATTGTCCAACAATATCCCCCTTTGGCATTGATGGAAACACCAACATTGATGGAAAAACTTAGACATGTAAATACTCATTCTCATACTTCACCAGTGATCATCACTCATCATCAATGTTTCTATCTCTCCCCCTTGGACATCAATGGAAAAGGGTATCTCCATTTGGAGATGATCCCCTTAATTGAACTCTCCTTGGAGTTGCTCCCCCTTTCTACACGGTCTTTTGGGCTACTCCCGTGGTCTAAATTCCTTTGATCTTTCTCTGTATTTCTAATCCTTTGATTAATCTCTCTCCATGCATCTAATTAATCTCTCCCATTTGAAAAAAGGTATCACTATGATGCAATGTTGATGGCATGGATGCCAATGCTCCCTATATGATCATCTCTATCATCTCTCCTCCTATAATCATACATGTTTTCTTATCTCTTTGTCTAAAAACTTTTGTGAATGATCTTTCTACATTTTTACATGCTTCTATTTCTCTCCCTTTGACTTCTCTCTGTAGAACAATTGTAGGGATTCTTGTACCTTATTCCTTTTGGAGTTTTTGTCCATTCATGTGTCCTTGTCTAATCAACTTACATATCTAAAAGGCATTCAAATATTCATGTATCATTATCATCCATTATGATAATATTCCTTTATCTATGAACCACTCTCTGAAGAAATATATGAACCCAGCCTCTGAATCCATGCTCTCATCCATTGTCATATATCTGTCCAAACCTATTATCAATTCTCCACAATGTTGACCCATATGTCCCTATATTATTCTGAAGTCTTCTAGGTTACAAATGATCATCAAATGTGTCCACTAATCTTCTCTATCATACCAAAATCAAGATTCTTGGAACAACATGTGCTACCAATATCTGTTAATAAACACTACTTTCTCAATCAATCAATATGTCATTATGTACTTCTTCTATCGAACCACTCTGAAGCTGTGTCTCTATCTAACATCTGCAACATCATACTTCAAACTACTCAAAATATAAATCTTTGATCTATAGATTTGTTGTCTAGACTCCCCCCTATTCAACATACATATTTACTTAGAGTCTCCAATTCAAATGGCTCATAAGAATAATTTCTATGATGTGGATTCATCTTTCTGTTCATCATAATTTTCCTGAACTATGGCTTCTTTCTTTCTCCATGTGGATTGTTTTTTCCCTATAATTTATGAAAGTACAATTTCTTGGACCCATTCTTTATTCATATTCTCTTCTTTTCTTTCTCGTGCTACTGCAAATCCTATGATCTTTGGGACCTACTCTTTCATTACCTTTTCTTCATTATGATCTTTCTCTATTGTGGATTCTGATAATATGGTTCTTGAAACCTTTTTTTTTTCTTGTTTTCCTTGTCTTTCTCATACTATGGCAAGTCTTGTAATTTCTGAAGTCTTTTCTTTATTCACTTTCTCTTCTTCTTATTATTTTATTTTCCAAAGGTTAGTATATATAATATATGTTTCTTTCTTTATGGATGGCACTATCATGCTTTTACAATTCTGAGCTATATGACCTTAGTTTTGGCATTTATAACATTCAATATTATGTGGGGCCACATAATCATTTCTTGCTTGAACATTTATTCCATAAGCCTTGCAATCTGAAACCTTATGTCCAAATTTAGTACAATAAAACAATGACCATAAAATAAATTTACATACATGGGAGTGAATGATCTTCTTTTTTGTGTAGTCCTTCTAAATTCTATCCCTGGATTATCATGATCATAATTGAGGATTATTTGTGGCTTAATCGTGGAGGATCCTCTTTGTAGTCATCTTCTAGAGTCTTTTGCACTTTTGGAGTGTTCTTTTTTAAGGTCGTGCATTCTTCCTTCTTCATTGAAACTTTAATGTCTTATGCATAAGTCTTTGGCTTATGTTCATTCTTCCTTTCTAGAAACCTATAGGTATTCTCTTCAACTGATGATGTGGATGTTTCTTTCTCTTCAACATTTGTGCTGAGCTTGACAACTTTTACTCTTAGTGTGACAACTTCTTCTTCAAGCTTCTCAACCTCTTCTTCTTTCTTCATCATATGAATCCTCGTGACTTCTTATATTCTCTTTGAATCCTCAATTTGGATCTTCAAGTTGATTATTTCTTCTTCAAGTCTTCTCTCTTCTTGACCAAACTCTACCTCAAGTTGGTTTAAATCATTATTTCTTTCCTTGATATGATTTGTCAATATCTTCTCTCTCTTTCCTTATTCTTCTTTATATTATGTTATTTTGGCTTCCAAACATTGCTTTTTATCTTCTAGAGTTTTTTCAATTTTTTTGGCTTCTTCTAGTTGAGCTCTTAAGTTCTCGATGACTTGTCGGGATTCTTCGAAAATTTGAACACTTTTATTTTTCTTTATCAATTATATATTGAGTGACTTATTTTATTCTCTTTATTTATTTAGTTCATCTAAATCACTAATCAAATATTCATTTTCAATCTAAGTATTTTCAATTTTCAAGTAGGGGCATTCAATTTCAAGATTTTCATGCTTTTCACAATCAAAGAAAAAGAACTCACTTTTGTTGGCTTCTGTCACTTCACACTCTTCTTTTTATGAATCTTCCTAACATGATGATAATATTTCTTTATGTTTTTTAACTTTATATTCTTTAGCAAACTCTGACTCTATGATGGGAGAAAAATAGATATCATGTAGCTTATCCCAAAGTTTTGTAGATGATGAACACTTTCCAACCTTTTATCTTACTGTATCAGGTAATCCTTCACAAATGAAATCCATTTCTATTTTTTTATTCTTCTTCAATTCCTTCTTGGTTGCAATCTTTGATTTATTTTTAGCATTGTATCCTATCACAACTGAATACCAAATATCATATCCATATGACTTTAAAAAGGTTCTTGTCCTTATGCTCCACATATCATACTCTAGACCATTCTGACCATTAAAAAATGGTACTCCATTCTTATTATATCCCATGATCTCCTTCCAGTGATTAATTTGAAGGAACCAACTCTGATACCAATTTTTAGATTACTGAGAGTGGGCGTGAATCAGTAATGAGAAATTTATACCACTTATTAATCCTTTTAACCACAATGTATATTCTTTTAAATTATTCAACAATCTTAATTAGTTCATCATCAATATATTATTGCATCACAAACATTAACATACATCAATGCATAATGAAAAATAATAGACACGCCCACACAATACATAATACACTAGTATTTTACATGGAAACCCAATGTGGGAGAAAAACATGGAATTTTTTTCTTGTATGTCAAAGAATTACATTCAAGGAAGAACCAATTTCCAATTCTCTAGCTCCAACCAGAAGGAGTCTCCAACCCCCTAGTTTCTCAGGCTCCAAATTGAGGGAAGATCCAACTCTCCAATTCTCTCACTCCAACCAGAAGGAGGCTCCAATATGAAGGAATATCCAACTCCCTGTTTCTCTGGATCCAATCGGAAAGTGGCTACAACCACCTATCCTTTCCCCGTCCAAAATTCCTAAAATATTAATGCCAAATCACTTTCAATGCCACTACTATGTCACTGTCACTAAATCAAATAATTTGTCACAAATTGTACAAATATTCTTCAAATATTTTCTACGTATCCATGACCTATATATGTTGCAACATGCATATTTCTATAGCTCTCTTTACTGCAACTCGTGGATGTCCATGGTTCTCTTCTATGCAACTCGCGGACTACTACAAAACTTCTCCTAGTATCACTTTCATTGTCTTTGTTTCTATCAAAATGTCACTGTATCTAATATGTCACTGTGTAACCTCTCACTGTAAAATATGTCACATACACGTGTACCAACAACCTATCACAATAATATCCTCAACCACAAAACAAGATCAACTCTCAAACTGCATGAAAGTCATGCCAAAATCACAAATATCATATCTCACACTGTATTATCAACATTTCCACCACATGCCTCTATCAAGCATGAACCAATCACAACCAAGTACCAACTTGTACCTCAACAAGCGCATCAACCATGCACCAAAGACATACTCCAAGATAACTAACAAAGGGCCTCTATCAATACATCACACTATCCATAAACTTAATACACATCAAATCATGTGCCAAAACCTCATTGATATATAGCCTTAAACATGTACCACTCATAAGCCAATCATATACCAAGACCACTAACAAATGCTTCTCATAGTGCACCATAAGATATACCAATAACACCAAGATAAGTATACCAACAATGTGCCTCAACAAATCTTCTTCAAACCATACATTACATCATATACCAAACATCCAAAAGAGTATATCCTAAACTTCACAAAGTCATGCCTCAAGCATGCTCCACAACACCACTAAGATATAATCTCAAAATTTAACCATGAACATACCTTTACCTATGTATTATCCTTGTTGTATATAATCTCTAACAAACATACCTGCAGTCTCTCCTCAGATCCTACAACCTAGAACAAGCATCCTCCTCCTTTCCCTTTCTACAGATCTACGCTTTCCCCTTCTACATCTCGCGGGTATCCGCATTTTCATCCTCTATGGCTCGCAGATGTTTTCACTTCTCTATGCCTATGGCTCATGGATGTATATGGCATGCATTTATGCATCTCTTGGATAACCTATGAAACCCTAGTTCATTCACTTCCTTTGCAGCTATGAAAATTTCATTCCTTCAGACCTTCATTTCGTCAAACCTACGCTTTCTCAAATTTGTCAATGTATACCTAAAAATAACCTTTCACAAAATGGATATTCAATAATTTTCAATAGGTAGGTAGGTGCTAATAGGAGTCTATTTCTCTCTTATTTATACTTTCCAAGTGTCTTCCTCTAGAAATTTCCTTGTAACTATTTTACCTGTTTCTCAACCTTTTAGGGCTAACCACTTTCTTGTTGCAACTAACAATTCCTTAATTGGTTAAATCATAACTTCTTTACCCTTAACTACTTTCTTGTTGCAACCAGTTTATTATTTAAATAATTTCTCTTTTTAATCACTTTGACCACTTTATTATTTAAATAATTTCTCTTTGCAACCACTTTCTCATAATTAGTAAGCTCACAACTTCTTGTTGCAACTAATTTATTTTTAATTATTTTATTATTGCAACAACTTTACCCATGATTAACTCCTAGTTACAATCAATTTGACTAGTACATGTTTTCTAGGAGCTTCTATAATAATTGACTTCTTTTACATTATAGGGGCTTCTAGATAACTCAAGAGGGTCCTCCAACTTCACAAAGCCACATCTCCTCAACTGTGAAGAACTTCGTGATGTAACACATAACACTAGAAACGACATGACGTCCATTATCCATCCATGATATTCTTACCTTCATATTCACTAATATTCATTCCTTTATACCTGAAGCAAACTCAGGTCCTTTATCCATACCTTTGTGCTACCATAATTATTTATGGGACTTCTCCAAGGGTTGACATCAATCTCCAACATCACTATCCAAAGGTTGACATCAATGACAACCAACTATATAAGGCAATTGTCCAACAACGTGTTTCCTTGCATTGAGCATAGGTATGTTCCTTGCACTCGGAACTAGTTTGATATCCCACGATGCTCATTTCCTCTATTTTACCATAGCATTCTTATATTCTTTTTCAGGATTTATAATATGAAAAAAGACAAAAAAAAATTACAAAAACAGAAAGAAGGAAGGGAATGCATCTAATATTTTATACATGGCAGCTACTTGTGTCTCCCTTGAATATAACACAATATTATGGGTCTTTATCTCATTATTGGGTTTAGTATGGACTTAGGAGACCTTTTACCTCCTCTTTGACCCTAATTGTAATGTCCCCCACCTCTTAGAGAGGTAATGAGGAGACTCAATGGCCTGGGCACCCCCACTAGGTCATAGTCTCACACTGAAGGGGGGAAAAGTCAAGAAGTTAAAAGTTATATTTTTAAGTTGACTTAAGAAAGGAAAAGGAAAGGAGTAAAAGATAACTCAACAAAA
>JASDQU010100823.1:302942-316384 GCA_032191745.1 Picea mariana | reverse complement strand
TGTGTTACCTTCTTGGAGATCATGATTTCAAATCCTGAGGATGGGTAGGGTATGTATACCTCCGTAGAATTTAGCAATCAAATCATTGCATGGAGGGGGGCCCTTGTCCCACAGAAAAGGGGGTCTCATACACTAATTTGGTGTTTGGCTTGGTCATGACATAAAAAATAGAATTTATATATATATATATATATATAATTGTGTTGCAATTGTTTTTTAAATAGTGTTGATTTTTCCTTCTTTGTTTTAAGTTCATTATGGAGTTTTATTTTTCTTTATTTTTTAACATAAATTAAGAAAATAAAATTTAAATAATAAACAACTTTTCAAATTTCCAATTTAGGGGCTGGTGTTAACGTTTTTCTTTGTGATGGTATCAGTCGTCAATGGTATGTAAAAAAAAAGATTCTACTAGTAGCACCACTTTTTGATTCAGAGGTAAAAATAACCACTAAATGTGACCTCTAAAAAAATGAGAACTCAAGAGAGTTCTCGTTGAGTTGGTAAATGTGTTCATAGTCGGAAATTTTGATGTAGCTTTTAGAATGTTTCAATAAAAGAATCAATAGCTAACTAAAATGAAACATGCGACAAGAATAGTGCAGTAATGATATATAAAGAGAATCTCCCAATAACTATTGGATTATGAGGGAATGGAGGGTTATTGTTATGTCTGGCCACATTTTCATGGGTCACCTGTACACTCAAGTACAGATTGTAAACCGCTATTTCATATAACATCAATAGCCCTATCGATCCACATTCGTGATCAGTATTTTCTTTCATATTAACTATCCATAATATTCTTCCTTTGCTTTTATTTTATTTTCTTCCTTAGTCTTTTTCTCTTTTGTGGAATATTCTCAACACTTAACCAAATTCAAGCATTGCAGAGGTAGAACAAATCCCAAATATGCATTTCTTTAGTTTCATAGGTTCGCAGGTCCGAAGTTCGTAATCACGTGTTCTACATTACGCACCTCTTACTTCCACATTCTTCAAATTGCACCTTTTTCACTTTCCGATACTTAACTACTTTTCATAAGATATGTATGCGAGGCCACTTACCATCCATTAACCTTTTATTTAGTCTCTAGGTCTATAGGTCCACAAGCCTGCAATCCAGTATTCTTCAAAATGTATCATCTACCTCTATGTCCCGCAAAACGATCATCTCCCATACTTAGTCACATTTGTTGTTTCGATGTGGACCTCCCTACCTTTCTTTGTATCCTCAAGTCCATAGGTCTGTAGTTCCATAGTACCCCATACCACACTTTTCACTTTCCAACCCTCATATTAGAATCACATACTTACCACTTTTCATCCACCATGACATCACATCACCACTTTCCATCACAGTGATTTTCATTTCATGGTCCGCGGGAGCCTTATCACAGTCCTCTTTGAAGGGAAAACACAAACTTTACTTCAAGTAATTTTATATCGTATTTAAAGACTTATGTTATTTTTTAGACTCCCAGAGAACTATCTTGGGATATTACATTATTGTATTCTCAATGAATTTGATTTAAACCTTTATATTTCAAATGTTTATCCATCAAAATATTTTTGGTGTTTAATGAAACAATCATTTAAATTTATTTTCCATGTGTGATCCATATTTATTGTCTATTTCTTGTGGATATTGTTTACTGTCTTGATGAATGTTGTCATGGAAATTTCATCCTTCTATTTTTCATACTCGTTTGGTTTATGAATTATGTAACATATTGTATATAATCTCTTTGGAAGATACATTGTCCCAATCTCAAGTATTGCTCTGAATGTGAATATTTGTTTTCAATAAGTATGGTCTTTCTCATGCTTTATTTATATTTATGTATATAATTTCATAATAAAAAGAGGAGTGCCAACTCTATAAAAATGTAGGGAGATCATATCCTCATGAGGTTGACCTTAAGACCATAAAACATTCTTTTAGATCAAGATTTTTGGTGACTCAACTGGGGAGAGAAAAAGGCTAGTTTTGCAGACCATATTTCTAATGACCCGACCTCACCATAATTAAAACAATTTACAAATTGGTCTTAGAAATCAATAAAGTGTATTTCATCAGTTGTATAACTTGGCAATAACAACAACAAGAACTTGAGAAGAAATTGAAAGATCATGGGAAACCCTAGCTTGTGAAAAATAAAGAGAAATTGCAAGAGGACAAAGACAAAGAGCTTGAATTCAAGAAAAGGATGGAAACATACAAGGGTTCAATAACAAGAAGGAAAAGTAAAAAACTTAGAATTCTTGAAGTTGGATAAATTTCCAGAACGAAGAAAAGAGAAACTCTAACAATGGGTGACAGAGAAGAGAGAAATGAAATCCCCGAGAATCATGAAGAAATAAATGAGAGAAAAAGAATCCCATGAAGAAGGGTTAGAAATAACCCACTCAATATTATAGGGGAAAAACACCAATTTCCTACTCTTACACAAGGAGTCTTGCTAGTATTTTCAAGAGACAAAGTGGTGGATCCAAAGAGGCATTTGGATAAATTCTTGACTATATGTGAAATCCATCTAATAGAACATGATGACTTAATTTTGAGATTTTTTCTACATACATTGATAGGCTCGGCCTATGAATGGTACACATATCTTCCTACTTGGCCTATTTCATCATTTGATGATTTAGAGACTATGTTCATTACCATGCACTCACCCCTAGTTTCATACCATACACTTCTCACACAATTCACCCAAATCCATTTGAAAAAGGGTGAGATAATTAGAGACTTTAAATTTTTATTTTTAAGATGTTAAGTCAGATTCTAGAAGAGAAAAAACCAAATGCTCTTGTTATACTCAGATGTTGTAAGAATGAAATACCAACAAATGTAAAATATACTATCAGAGCTACACAAATATAATATTTATATGGAGGTATGAGTAAATCAAAGGATATGGAAGAAATTATGTTAGAAACAAATGATGATCCTGAGATCATCCTCGGAAAAGTTCAAAGTCAAATGGATAGTATTTGTATATCAAATGAAGGAGCATCAAATTAATATAACTATTTGACAGATGAGAAATGAGCTGACAAGATTGAGAAGAGAAAAACAAATTATCTCGATAAATCAAAACCCAAGATTTCATGATCAAGAGAAAAGAAGAATTCCTATCTAGGATCAAAGAATAAGAAATGATGATATAAATGAAGAACATAGGCCAAAGGTACCTCATTAGTTAATTCAAAGGGTAAAGTCCCACCATTCTACATTAGCATAGAAAATCATGATGTTGTATTACACAATTGTTTGGTTGATAATGGGGATACCAACAACATCATGCCCTTGTCAGTAATTCAAGAATTGTGAATGAAATGTATGAATCACTATGAGACTAGGGAAATAATTTATGCTATTTACTCAAGAAAGTTCCCAAACTATGGGGAGATTAATTTTTTTTTTTCATGGATAATTGTGTCCCCTCACATCATGACAGATTTTACTATTATAGTGGTAGATATGCCTCCAACATATGGAATTGTTCTTGGAAAATATTGGTATTCATTAATTGGAGGTTATATCATGAATGATGGAAGTTGTATGATGTTTCCTCACAATGATGGAAAAATGGTTAGAGTTCCCAGAGAAGTCAGAAAACTTATGTCCTTCATGAAGAAAGAGAACAATTTAATATGGAACTATATTGATGTTGGAATGGGAAACTATGTTGTTATTGATCTAGAAAAACTTATCACTCCAAAGAAAGAAACAAAGAACTCCTTTCAAGGTTATTGGAAGACATCCTTTGATAGTGCCTATTCCAAATCTAGAAATGAAGCAACAATCACTTTTAAAATCACTAAATCTATTATACACCCACATGTAATCATACATGAATTTACATGCACTAACAACGAGAAAGAATATGAAGCACTAATTCAAGGTATGATTATTTCCCTTCAAATGAAATTTTATAACTTGGTGATTATTGGTGATTCTAAATTGATCATAAATCATATCATAGAGAAATACAAGATCAAGAAGGAAAAATTAAAATGTTATGAAAGGAGAGTTTCATAGATCATGGATTCCTTTAATTCCTTCAATGTATATTGTATCCCCATGGAAAATAACCAAAAGGAAGATTCATTAGCAGCAGACACATTCATTTTTAAAACAGAAGATCCTCAAGGATAAGGCACTTATCATGTAAATACTATCTTTTGACCTTCAATTCTAGATAATTAGGAATACTTACAAGTTTTTGAAAATGATGAAAATCTAGTAAATGTTTTTATTGATGATGACCCCATAACTTCTAGTGATACAGAAGAAGATAAAAACTCGTAGGGAGAAATTCATGAATAAAATCATAAACTTACCCCGAAGAAATATGTCAGTTTGTAATCCCTCTTTAAGGGAGTTGATCAAATGAAAATTTCAGAACCACTGGAAGAACCCTCCGTCAGGAAGGTCCAAGAAACATAGGATAAACATTAGTACTCTTGAATCTCCAAAATATATAAACTTGAGTACCAATTGCACAAGTGAAGAGAACGATCAATACACTTATATTTTTAAATATTTTCAATATGTCTTTGCATCAAGCTATAATGATTTGAAAGAATATGATAAATCAATATTTCAACATTATACCTATGAAAGGAGTCAAGTTATTCAAACAAAAGTTGAGAGTGATATATCCTAAGATAAATCCTCTAATAAAGATAGAATTTGAGAAATTAAAGAAAGTTGGTATAATTTCTCCTATTAGCCATTTAAACTGGCTTTCAAATCTATTAGTGGTAGGGAAAATGGTGGGAGAAATCCACATTTGTGTTGATTTTAGGGATCTCAATCAAGTTAGTATAGAATATAATTACTCATTTCCTATTATGGAAATGTTTCTTCAACAAGTCATAGGGTCTGCATGAATGTCTATGTTAGATGGGATTTTAGGGTATAACCAAGTCCTTGTGACAGAGGAAGATAGAAAAAAAACAACATTTGTAACACCATGGGGAACTTACACTTATGTCAGAATGCCATTCGGATTGAAAAACACAAGTGAAAAATTCCAAAGAGTGATGGATCATGATTTCAAATACATCATTGGAAAATACATGGCTGATTACCAAGACAATCTAACATCCTGTTCAAAATAAAAAAAAATACATATCAAACATCTCAGATGGATCTTTGAAAGGCACAGAATATATAGAGTATCATTGAATCCCAAAAAGTGTTTTTTTTGTAATAGAAGGAAAATTGTTAGGCAATATTGTAGGAAAAGAATGAGTATATATTGATCCAGAAAGGATAAAAGAAATAAATGACCCAAATCCCCCAACATCAAAAAAGGGAGTGCAATCTTTCTTCAAGAAGACAATTTTTTTCGACGATTTGTTCCCAATTATGTTACCATTGTTAACCAGTAAATAAGATGGTGAAGAAATATCAAAATTTTGAATCAACACCCAAAATTCAAAAGGCATTCAAATAAATTAAGCAATCCATTACTACCACACATGTGCTAATTAGTGTAGATTATGATAAGAAGTTCATATTGTATTGTTTTGATTCAGATGGAATCATTTCATCTATGCTTACTCAGAAAAACCAAGAACTCCCAATTGATTTTGTGATAAAAAACTAACATGACTATGAGTTGAATTACTCGATCATTGAAAAACAAGCCCTTTCTCTAGTTAAGTAAATAGCTCATTTCAGAACATACATCCTATCAACTCATGTCATTTCTTATGTTGCTCATTCACTAGTGAATATTCTTTTGAATCAACAATTGAGGGAAGGAATATGGGAAAATTATTTTTCCAAACTTGAAGAATATGATTTAGAAATTAAACCCTTGAAAGTTTTCAAAGGACAGGGTTTATGTAAATTCATGGCAGGGATTGAAGTTGTAAGTATTTATCCTCCCAATGGATTTGATGTTGTAGTTCAAGGAACCAATTTGGAAAATTCTGAATAGTTTAAGGATATAATCATTTATTTAAAATATGTTTGGTTTCCTACTAAAATGTCCTCAAAAGAGAGAATAACTTTGAAAATGAAAAAAAAAAACACTATGTTCTATTATATGGAGTATTATTTAGACAAAATTTTGATGGTGTATTGTTAAGATATCTAGATCATTCAAACTATAGGGAAGTAATTCAATAATTTCACAATGGGTTTTGTCGAGGACATTTCTCACTGGTTGTGACAACCCACAATTTTTTTTTAGAAATGCATTCCATGTCACACTTTCTTAGGGAAAATGAAAAGAGTTGAAATGTCATTACAAACAACAATGATGGATCAACCATTTTCTCAATCTGGTTTAGATGTGATCGGTCCAATAAATCCTAAATATAGAAAAGGAAATTCATATATCATCACAATAACTGACTATTTTACAAAGTGGCAAGAAGTAGTCTCTTTAAGAAATGCATATTTAGAACAATTAATTAATTTTTTAAAAGAAAATATTATATCCAAGTTTGTTGTACAAGAAAAGTTTATAATGGACAATGGCTCATTTTTTATTGAATCAAAATTCACAAAAATTTGTGGTGAATATGGAATTATTATGGGTCTGTTAGGGACCTAACCCCTCACATAAATAGAATAATAAATTTTCCATGTAATAAGGGTCGACAATAGTTAATAAGGCCTAAATATATTTTCCATGTAATAAAGGCCAAAATTAGTTAGTAAGGCCTATTTAATAAAAGTGAATAAGTCAATGTAAGAAGACCAAATAGAAGATTCTTCTTATAGAAATATCTTCCTCTAGAATGTTCTTTAGAACATAGAATTAGTATAAATAAGAGCAGGAGGCATGAGAAATATTGTCTTGAGAATTCTTGTAATAGAGCTCTGCTTTGTTGGAGGTTGCCCCCTTGAAGAAGCAAGTGAACATTGCTTTCTTTGAATAAAGGTATTATTTTTTATCTTTGTTTTCTCATATTTTACTATTCCATTGATATCTGTTGAATATTATTGTTTCTACATATTATATTACATATGGTACCTTTCAAGTGGTATCACAGCACTTTCCTTGGCAGGAATTATGGGTTGAATTTATTTTAGAGTAGAGACATGTTCAAATGTCTTTAAACTACAGTGATTTGTCATTCAATGCATAAATACACAGTCAGGGAAGAATACACGTAGGAAATAAAAGAGGTTTTTAAGCTCACATTGTTGGAAACCCTTGTAACCCATGTTGGTACCCCTTTGAGTGGTATCAAATTAGGCAGGACATGTATATGAACTATCATAGGTATCCTGAAATCCACTATAGATCAATCAATCGACCTCCTGATTGTTATAGTGCCATAGAGAATATCACTAGGGAAGACACTCTCTAGTACCTAGAAAATCGTTCTGTATAGCTAAGGGTACGGTCTAACCTCCTTAGTTGGTGCTCTGAGAGATTAGGTCAAGTACTACCGTTTCACCCCACACATATGTCAGAGAGCTATATCATAGGGAAAACTATTGTCTTTGGGAATCCTAGAAATATTAACCCTTGGGATAGAAACATAACATAAATGGAACAGACAAGATTTATTGTCATGCAAACTTGTTTCCTGCATTCTGGTTGCGAAATTACTACACATTTTTTCCTATTAAGAATTTGGGGATTTTGACAATGCAATATTATTTAGATCAGAGTATAACTCAGCATGAGTAAAAAAAAGAAAAATTTTTGGGGCTTCCCGCACCCTTATTTGAGACCTATCTCATTGGATTCCTCTTTTTGTATTGATTGATGTGGAAACTATCATTTTTACCCTTTTTTTTCACCTCGTGGACCCATACCTTCCCAACACCCTTATTCCCCACTTATCCCATTGGTCTCCTCTTGCTTCCCTAATCATAGTGGTATATATCACTTGTCTTCCTTTTTGTCTATGGACCCACCCCCCATACCTTCATGGCTCTTATCTTCCAAGTAGAAACCAATCAGAAAATGAGTACCGACCTTACTTCCCTTCATGCCCAAGCAAATAAGGACATCTGACCATTCATGAAAAAATGGACCTTATTCAAGAATAGATTGGTAGCCAAAATGTTGAAGTCCATTCCTCTCTACACCATTTCATGAAAAATATTTAGGTTCCTTCCTCCTCTTACCCACCTCTCTATACTAATGGTGTTGACTCCAACCAGCCCCTTCACTCTCATTCCAAATCCCTACCTCGTGAACCCTGTCTTCCCAGAGTCAAGGTAAATAAATTTATGGCTTGGATCCACAAGCCTGGGTTACTTAGATAGAACACTATTTCTCGCTACATGGTATCATTGATGATTTAACCAAGATTCATTATGGAATTCTCTATTTGGATCCATAATGATGGAAATGGAGTTGAAATGCACACCAAGGGTATGTTTCTTTGTCATGGTTTTTTGTAGATATGTATGAACACTTTGGCACGTACACCCACCATTCAGGGTGTCTAACCAAGTTGAAACAGTTTAAAACAGTGGAATATTTTATTGTTGCCTTTGAGAACTTGGCTTTCCATATGGACGGCATGACATATGCTTTCTTCTAGGAATGTTATATCAATGGCCTCAAGGATGAAATCGGAGCCCAGGTCATCATGGCTCGGCCCCAGACTTGGTTGGAAGAAAATAAATGTGTCAAGGAGGCACAACAGGTCATCTTGGCCGAGAGAAAAGAACCCACTTTTGTTCCCCACCTAAAACCCACCACCCCTGCTCCTGAGGCCCCTCCTCTCAAGGTCCAAAAATTAACAAGGGAATAAATGGTTGAACACCAACTCAAGGATCTTTGATATAAATGTGACGATAAATACTTTCCTCGACTTAAGTGTAAAGAAAAAAAAAAAATTATGGCCATTTCAGAGGATGTTTCTGATGAAGAGGTTGAGGTTTCACCTAAATATGAGCTACCCAAAATAGATGATCCTATGCTACCCTTTGATCCTCCTAAAGTTGAACCATTGATTTCATTGAATGCTCTCACTATTTTTTCTTCTCCCCAAACCCTCAAATTGATTGGTTACATTAAGCATAGGAAATTCATCATCCTAGTTGAAAGTGGAAACACTCATAATTTCATTAATCATCACCTTGCTCAAAAATTCAATAACTATATCTATCATGTCAACAATTTTCAAATCATTATTTCCAATGGTGGTTCCATCCAATGTGGGGGGCATTCTGAAAATGTTCACCTACAAATTGGTCAGTATAACCTGAAATATCACATTTTTTCTATAGACATGGGTGGTTGTGACATTTTTCTTGGTGTTGAATGGTCACACACTCTTGGCCCCATCACCATGGATTTTAAGGAATTAACCATGCAATTCCAACATGAAGGCCAACATTATAAATTCCAAGGCATTACAATAGGGTTTTTGGAGATCATCAGTTCCCATCATATGGAAAAGTTACTCAAAAAGCTCATTCTAGCATCATTTCCCAACTTCGTTCCATTCAAGTAGTTGATACACCCTGAACTTCAAGCAATCCTTTTCTGCCATCCCACTATTTTTCAATCTCCACGGGGCCTTCCCCCCTCCCAAGGAGATCATGACCATTCCATTCCTTTAATCCTAGGTAGTATTTGTCCCAATGTTCACCATGGATGATTTTAGGGGCTAAATTTCGCTCATGGGCTAATTTTCCATGGTTTTTCCAAAAACGAGATTCGTTATTTTAAAAATGATTCGCCCAAATTCTATAGGATAAACTTATTTTACCTTAAAAATCGCCAAAAGTTTATAAAAACTATAAATCCTTAGAAATTTGAATATTTTTACAAAAATATCACCAAAGATTTATAGTTGGCATATGAAGGATTAGTAAGATTCACTAAGGTTTCTACATTTTCAAATAAATTTCCATCCTTAAAATCATCCTTGATGTTCACCCTTATCATCATCCCTTTGCTCAAAAAAATCAAATTGAGAAAAATTTATAAGAATTTTTAGAAGTGGGTGTTATCCATCCCAGTACCATCCCTTATTATTCCCTATTGTCATGGTCCTTGAGAAGGAAGTAACTTGGCACATGTGTCCTGATTTTCATGCCCTTAAAAAACATACGATCAAGGAAAACTTTCTCATTCCTATCATAGATGACCTTCTGGATGAACTTAGTGGGGCTCAATACTTTACAAAACTTGACCTACATTTGAGATACCACTAGATACGTATGAAAGAGTAAGACATCCCCAAGACTTCATTTGACACTCATGAGGGCCATTGTGAGTTCTTGGTCATGCCCTTCAGTCTCTGTAATGCTCTCTCCACTTTTCAAAGCCTCATGAATCGTGTCTTTCATCCTTTCCTCCGTCACTTTGTGTTAGTTTTCTTTGGTTTTATTCTCATCTACAGTAAAACCTGGCCAACCCATCTCACTCATGTAGATCAAGTTCTCCATCCCCTCTCCAAGAACCAATGTTTCCTCAAACAATTTAAATTTTCTTTTGGCACCTTTAAAGTCAAGTATCAGGGTCATATTGTTGGTAATGATGGTGTAAGGGTGGATCCCAATAAAATTGAAGCTATGCAGGATTGTCCTTTCCCTGAAAATCTTAAACGTATGCATGGTTTCTTGGGTTTAATGGGATATTATTGCAAGTTTGTTCAAAATTGTGGAGAAATTGTGGCTCCTCTCATAGCTCTCCTTAAAAAGAATGCTTCCAGTTGGACTCTAGAAATTGAACAATCCTTTCAATCCTTGAAATAAGCTATGTGTACTACCCCTATACTAGCCTTACCTAAATTCACCAAGAACTTTGTTCTATAATTTGATGCATCCGAGGGAGGAATCAAGGCAGTCCTCATGCAATATGGATGACCCTTGGCTTTCAACAACAAACAATTGTCAGACCGACATTTGGGCCAATCGATTTATGAAAAGAAAATGTTGGTTATTTTGCATGCAGTGGATCTCTAGTGCCCTTATCTATTAGGACAATTCTTCCAAATTAAAACGGATCATCAAAGCCTCAATTACTTCCTAGAACAATGAATTTCATGCTTGAAGCAACAAAAATGGGTGACCAAGCTGTTTGGATATGATTATGATATTTTTTACAATAAGGGAAAAGACAATGTGGTGGTTGATTCTCTTTCCCATAAATATGAAGACAAAGGGTCCCTCTTTTCCCTCTCATTTATTGTAGCGGACTGGATTTAGGTTGATTGATAGGAATCGTTTTAAGACCCTGAAATTTCCATCCTAATCCAAAAACTTCAACAGGATCCACAAACTGCTCCAGGGTACTCTTGGCACAATGAAGAGTTTATATATAAAGGTCACTTTTATTTAAGCAAATAGTTGGCCATTAAACCCAAGGTTCTCTCAGAGTTTCACACTTCACTTAAAATATGAAATTTAGGTTTTACCAAAACATATGAAAGGGTAAAACAATATTTCTTCTAGGATGATATGAAACAGGACATATGCACCTTTGTGGCTGAATGTGATACATGTTAATGAAATAAGGGTGAGACTGTCAAAGTTCTTGGTGCACTTCAACCCATTTTTCTTCCACCTACTATTTGGACATATATTTCTATGGATTTCATTGTTGGCTTACCCAAATCAAGCAATAAGTCAGTCATAATGGTGGTGGTGGATCATCTTTCCAAATATTCCCATTTATGTGCTCTTCAACACCCATTCACAAAATCCAAAGTGGATCAAATTTTAATAGGTAATATCTTCAAACTCCATGGAATGCCTCATTCTATTGTTTCTGACCATGATCCCATTTTTTCCAACATTTTTTTGTCATAACTATTCAGACTCTAGGGAACTCAATTGCATCTCAGCACAACTTATCATCCCCAGACTGATGGCCAAACGAAAGTGGTCAGCAAGTGTTTGGAAGCATATTTGAGGTTTTTTGTGTTTGGCAGACAACATCAGTGGGTTCAGTGGATACCCCTTGACAAATGGTGGAACAATGCCTCTTATCATACTTCCACTCACATGACTCATTTTGAAGCAGTCTATAGACATAAGCCACCATCGGTTCTCCCATACATGTCGGGTGTCCCCAAAGTTCAGTAAGTTGACCACAATCTTATCGTCCATATGAACATTCTCCGTACTCTAAAATACAATTTGGTAATGTATCAAAATTTCATGAAGCAATAGGAATAAAAAGGTCGTTCTGAACATCAATTTTTTGAAGGGGATCAGGTGTTTCTCCACATCCAACCTTACAAGCTGACTTCACTCAAATCCCAGTAGAGTCAGAAACTTGCACCAAAATATTATGATCCTTACACTATTATCAAATATGTGTGGCTATTATCCTATCAATTATATTTTCCCAATCACTCCAAGCTACATCTTATTTTTCATGTCTCATGCCCGAAGAAAGTGAGTGGAACCAAATTCCACACCCAGAAAATCCTACCAGACTTGGATGAAGAAGGTTTCATTTGGTTTCATCCGCAATCCATATTGGACTAGAGAAAGCACTGTCTCCATCAATGCACCATCAAGGCATTTTTGGTTAACTAGAAGGGTAGTCCACCAAAATATGCCACACAGGAAATGCCTACCATTCTATAGCAGTTTCCTCATCTTAATCCTTGAGGAAAATACTTTTTTTAAAGGGGAGGGAATGTTAGGGACCTAACCCCTCATGTAGGTAGAATAATATATTTTCCATGTAATAAAGGTCAACATTAGTTAGTAAGGCCTATTTAATCAATGTTAACACGTCAATGTAAGAATACCTAATAGAAGCTTCTGCTTCTATAAATATCTTCCTCTAGAATGTTCTTTAGAATATAGAATTAGTATAAATGATAGTAGGAGGCATGAGAAATATTGTCTTGAGAATTATTTTAATAGAGCTCAGCTCTATTGGAGGTTTTCCCCTCAAGGAGGCAAGTGAACATTTATTTTTTTGAAAAAAGGTATATTTTTTTGCATATTATATTACATCTGGTACCTTACAGGGTCAGTCATACAACTATTATCCTCAAGGAAATGGATTGGTAGAATCAATGAAAAAAATGATGATTCAAATTTGAGAGTGTAGGTTTCCACAACTAGTCATTATGTTGAGAAAGATTTATGGAAAAAATGGTGTATGTTGTTTTTGAAACATTCAACATTTCGAATGGACACTCCACCCATCATTAGGGACAATTGAAGCTTGTATGGTGGAAAAGAGTATTGTGTGACTTGTATTTAACGAGAGAATAAAATGACCGTTGAAGAAGAAAGAGAA
Organism: Picea mariana; assembly: GCA_032191745.1. Lineage (NCBI taxonomy): Eukaryota > Viridiplantae > Streptophyta > Pinopsida > Pinales > Pinaceae > Picea > Picea mariana. Next base: position 303,173 of record JASDQU010100823.1, on the reverse strand, counting down.
AGGGATAAGACTCAACCATTAAGATTAGGTAAAATTAATAATGAATTTGAGGAAAAATATATTAAAAATAATAAAAAATTGAAATAAGATATATTAGATAAATATAGTTGCAGATATTAGGTAATGAGAAGGAAATAAACAGAAAAACGGTATGGTCAAAGGTAAAATAAATCGAGAGATTAGGGAAAGTGAATAAAATATAAAAGGAGGAGAAAATTAGAAATATTAAAG
>JASDQU010100823.1:281992-302815 GCA_032191745.1 Picea mariana | reverse complement strand
GTTGTTAATAAGAATAAATTTAATTATATAATAAAGAGATAAGGGAGATGTAAATTAGGTTAAAATAAGGTAAAATTAGTGAGGAATTTGAGGAAAAAATATATTAACACAACTCCTTACCTTTAGTATTTTTGTTTTTCTCCCCCTTTAATATTTTATTCACTTTACCTAATATCTTGATTGATTTTACCTTTGAAAATACCTTTTTATTTTTATTTCCTTCTCATTACCTAATCTACACAATTATATTTGTTTAATATATATTATTTCAAATTGTTATTATTTTTAATACATTTTTTGTCAAATTCCTTATTAATTTTACCCAATCTCATTGGTTGAGTCTTTTCCCTTTCTCTTTTGTCTTCAATGTTTATTTTATTCTCTCCTTAAATACAGGTCACACAACACTCTTTTCCACCATACAAGCTTCAATTCTCCCTGATGATGGGTCGAGTGTCCACTCAAAAAGGTTGAACGTTTAAAAAAGAAACATACACAATTTTCTTGCATAAATCTTGCTCGACTGATTCAAATTATCAAGATAACTATTGGAATAATAAGTTGATAGATGCACTCAAGGAAAGTCACCTTATTCCAAAATGCAGTACTAGAAATTCCCTGGATACTTTGGTGTATGGAAGGAAGCAATATTAGCTTTGCATGTGGAGCTAAATGCCTTGACACTTATCATGGATGATAAGGAAAAAAAAAACAATAACCAATGAAAAAGAGATATAATGAACTCCTACAATTACAAGAACGAGGGGAACAATAAATATTGGCAATGAATAAGACACAAGAAGTGGTCAAGAAATATTTTGATAAAAGTAAAAGTTCAAAGTATTTTCAAATGGATCAATTATTTTGATTTTGGAACAAAGTAAAAGAAAAACCAGCATTCCACATGCTATTTGAATCTATTTGGATCGGTCCATATTAAATAAAAAAAAAATTGGTTATAATTCATATTTTCTCAAGGATATGAAGGGAATAAGCCAGTCGTTTCCTGTAAACAAGCAGCATTTGAAACATTTTTCTATTGACCCCCCTTAGTTAAAATTTGTACATAGTTGTCCTTGGTACTCATACATATTTTTAGTTTTTTTTTTTTTTTAACCTTTTGACTCCATCTTTCCCAATCGAAGAAGATTCTGGAATCTCAACAACCCACATGGGGTCATTGTCCCGCAGTTGGAGCCATGTGTTGATCCACATTTGTGATTGGTATTTTCTTTCATATTAATTATCCACAAGATTCTCCCTTTTCTTTTATTTTTTTTCTTTTCCTTAGTCTTTTTCTCTTTTGTTGAATGTTCTCAACACTTATCCAAATTCAAGAAATGCAGGGGTAGAAGTACTAGATCTGCATGCCTTTAGGTTCATAGGTCTACAAGTACGAATTCTTCATTCGCATGTTCTACATTATGCACCTCTTACTTATGCATTCTTCAAATTTCACCTTTTTCACTTTTCAATACTTAACCACTTTTCATAAAATGAAGATGTAGGCCCACTTACCATATGTTAACCTTTTCTTGAGTATCTAGGTCTCTAGGCCAACAATCCTGTATTATTCAAAATGAACCCTCTACCTCCACCACCTGCAAAATGACCATCTCCCATACTTAGTTTCATTTCTTGTTTTGGTGTGGACCTTCCTACCTTTCTTTGTATCCTCAATTTTGCAGGTCCTCAGTCCTGCATACTACACTTTGAACTTTCCAACTCTCATATTACACTCCCATACTTAGCAATTTTCATCTGCCACGACATCACATCACCACTTTCCATCATAGTTTTTTCATTTCATGGTCCACGGGAGCCTAATCCTAGTCCTCTTTCAATGGAAAACACAAACTTTACTTTAAATACCTTTACTTTGTATTTAAAGACTTATATTAATTTTGAGATTCCTAGCGAACTATCTTGGGATATTACATTATTGTATTCTCAATTAATTTGATTTAAAGCTTGGTATTTCAAATGTTTATCCATCATAATCTTTTTGGTGTTTAATGAAACGATAATTTAAAGTTCTTTGTCATGTGTGATACTTATTTTTTGTCTCTTTATTTTTTATATAGTTTACTATCTTGATGAATGTTGTCATGGAAATTTCATCCTTTTGTTTTTCATACAAATTTGGTTTATGAATTTTGTAATATATTGTATATAATCTCTTTGGAAGATACATGGTTCGAAACTCAGGTATTTATCTAAAAATGAATATTTGTTTTCAATAAGTTTGGTCCTTCTTAGGCTTTATTTATATTTATGTATATAATTTCATAATAAAAGAGGAGTACCAACTCTATAAAAATGTAGGGGGATTCATATCATCATGAGGTTGACCTTAAGAACATAAAATAGTCTTTTAGATCAACAAGTCCATAGTGTATGAGAGGATCATCATGTCAACAATTTGTCGTCAATGATGAATGATTGAGTCCCAATGATAATATCTCAAGAATGGAGTCCAATCCATAGTGCATAAGAAATTCACCCACAAAAGGATTAGGAAAAAAATTCGTGTTGAGATGACCATTCAATCACAAAACCTTGCTATTTGGTTTCCTACTAGTATGTCTCAAACACCCAAGGAAATGATATTCAAATAGAGCACCTAATTGAATGATTGTTTTCTTCTCCTATTTGGGCTCTAGAAGTATGAACATAGCATGGGAAGAAATATTATCGAGAACTAAGTTTTTTGACTTGGAATCAAGTTTTCTAGTACAATTGGATTTGAGCTATATTCTGAAACAACAATGCATATATAATGTTCCATAATTTAGGTAGTTTGAAATATGGGAGATGTTCACTTATCATTATTAATACCACCATTGCAAAGTTATACATGTCACACTTCTTTATTACCTTCTATAATGTAAATCTAAAATGTTTTAATATAAATTATAAATAACAATAATAATAAAAAACCAAATGAAAGTTAACATCATGTGAGAAAAAGTCATATTATGCAAGGTGAGAGTTATTGTCCACGTAAAATATTAAAATCTATTGCAATGTCAAAATGGTTCATATGTTAAGCCTTAGACAAAGACCCATGTTAAGTATAAAACCCTTTATTAAGCCCCTTGAATCATTGCATTTATAGTGTTATATTAGTAGGTAGGCTAGAACCCTTCATTATACCCTTTCATTATAATTGTACATTTCTCTCCTCTATATATAGCAAGGAGACCTAGTCTTAGCATCATTTTATATCATCTTGTGCATTGAATATATTGTAAAAGGAGGTTTCCCCCTCGAAGTGGATTGTTATTCATTGATTTTTCATCATTATCAAGGGATTGGTTCATAACATCATATGCATTGGAAATGAAGGAGGCCATTAGATGTCAAGAAACATAGTTTTCAATGAATAGTGAACCCAAGTTCCTTTTACAAGTGTCCTTAAAATTATCAAAACATCATGCACACTCTGTTGGATTCCTAAGAGGGGGGCGAATTAGTAATAGAGCAATCTAATCATTTTTAACCATATAATCCAAGCATTATATCAATGTAGAATTATCATCCAATAACTACAGAGTAAATAAGTAATGAACAAATGAACAATAATACAGATACACAGTACACCATTGTTTTACATGGAAATCCAAAGGGGGAGAAAACCACAGAATGATTTTTCTTATATGTCTTGAAGAATTACATTCATTGGAAGCACCAACTTCCTTTGTTTTCCAGCTGCAACTAGAAGGAGGCTCCAAACCCCTAGTTTCTTAGGATAAAACCTGAGGGAATCTCCAACTCCCCAATTCTCTGGCTACAACTAGAAGGAGGCTATAACCCCCTATGTTCTCCGGCTACAATCAGAAGGTGGATACAACCACCTGTCCTTGCCCCGTCCAGTTGCCTTGATGTAGAAGTAGAACGATGGAACCATTGTCACACTATCACTGTGAGATATACCACTATACAACTGTATCAACATGTACCACTGACCTGTAGCGAACCTATACAACTTCCCTGTAATCAATCTATACCTAAACCGAATATGTATCAACAAAATAAAACAGGTACGCGACCTCTAGTGCTGCAGCACGCACATGTACGCACCCTATCTATTATGCAGCGTGTGTATGTACGTGACCAAATTATTATGCAACATATCTATGCCTTATGAAAGCTAGGGTTTTCTTTCTTCTAAAAACTTCTAACCATGTGTAACTTATTTAACATAGATCTGTAACCTGTCACTACATCTAGACTGCATTTGTACCCTGTGCATGCATCCTCATACAGATCTCTCTCTAGTCATGTGCCAAAAGTGTGTATAATCATGAATAAGTATAATAACCCTCACATGATCTAGACTTCAAACCCTTTCCAATATTCAACCTCTCAATACATAAACCAATACAAGCTCTCAACCATATATCACAAAAACCCTTAGCGATATGCCAAGAAATACAAGATGTACCTCAACAAGAAGTATCAATGATAAATATACCAGTACTGTATATTTGTAGATATGACTTATACAAAAGATCTCATGCAACTACTAGTCTTTCTAGGGAGAATCCTCAAATCTCCATAACCATTTCTCATTCATACATCAAAATCCAACTATTCATAGAAATAAGACATACCTTTTGAACCAATGGATAGATATAATGTATCTGAGCACTGTAGACCTTCCTGGGAACTTGATCTCAGAATATAGAACCTCTGCATCTTCATATTCTCAAGTTCCCATGGATTTACCAACATGTACACACCCTAATACAATCCCAGCCTACATACACTTTAGTATGTACGAACCCTAATACATTGTCAGCCCGCGTATGCCTCAAAAAATAGGGTTTTTTTGTATTCGTTGTAATTAAGAGAATTTTTTTGTCATCCCTTCCTACTACCTCAGACTTTCACAACTTTATATGTATCAATGAGTTCTTGCAATAAGCCTCACAAAACAAAATATATTCAATGTGTTTAAGTGTAGTTAAATGAGAGAGCCTTGCCTCTTATTTATACTTTCATGTAGTATTCCACTTTCCTTATTTTAAGGAGTTCTCCATTAACTTTATTATTTAAATATTTTCTTTGCAAACACTTTGACTTTTTGGGGATTCTAGATGACTCATGAGGGTCCTCCAACTTCACATGGCCATAACTTTCTAACATTAAGGAGTTATGTGATGCTCCACATACCACCGAAAATGGCATGACAAGAAATATCCATCTAGGATAGTTTCACTAACAAATTCACTGACCTTCATCTCATTATTCCATAATTAAGCATGGGTTCTCTAACCATACTTCTAGGATAACTCAATCCACAAAGCGTCTTCCCGTGAAGGCTTTCATCATAAGGGGCCCACTTTGGAGTTCATCCATTTGTACTTCTTATCAACCATGACAAGACAATAATGAGTCATATTTACATCAAAAAAACTTGGGTCCATTACCCAAACCTTTGTGCTACTGGAATTTTCTACCGGACTTTCTTCAAGGGTTGACATCAATGAAAACCAACCTTAATCAACAATCTCCCCCTCTGGCATTGATGTCAACACTCTGATGCAATACTAAAATCATGCCATGCAATACTAAAGTCATATCACTCATACTCACCCTGGAACCATGCCTTTGTCCTTTACATCTATGTGACCATTTCTTCCCCTAGAATCATGCCTATGTCCTCTGCATCTAATAAATATCTCCCCCGTTGTCATCAATGGAAAATTTATTTCCATCCGTGGCTTCTCCCCCTAAATGAATTGTCCTCTTTATGGTGCTCCATCATGTATATCTAAGACATATAAGATAAGCATTCAAAAGCATTCATTTTGGAGTAGAAGTAACTTTGAGTCTCTGGTGAAGATACTCAAAGTCTTCCTGTGGAAGTGGTTTTGTAAATATGTCTACCACTTGTTCTTTTGTGCCCACATACTCAACTCTGATGTTCTTTTCTGCAACCTATTCCCATAGAAAGTGATACTTGATTGCAATGTGCTCCATCTTGGATTGCATCACCAGGTTCTTTCATATACTGATGGTGCTTGTATTATCACAATAGATTGGAATGCGATCATCATACTCAACCTATATATCTTTCAAAGTTTTCTTCATCCAAAGAACTCATGTACAACATGTTTATGCTGTAATATACTCTGCCTCAACTGTAGATAAATATATTGATGATTGTTTCTTGCTTAGATATGATACTAAAAACTCACCCAAGTAGAATAATGCTCCACTGGTTCTTCGTAAGTCATCAATAAAACCTTCCCAATCTGCATATAAGTAGGAAATAAGTCATAGATCCTTTCCTTTTGGATGCCATAATCCAAACTCTTTTTTTCCTTTGAGATATCTGAAAATCCTCTTCACTGCTAATACATGTGATTCATTTGGTGCTTCTTGAAATCGTGCTACATGTCCAACTGCTTGCATTACATCTGGTCTAGATGTTGTCACATATAGTAGGCTACCAATCATTAAACTTTATTTCCTCTTATTTGTAGACTTTGAATCATCATCTTTGCTCAACTTACAATTGCTTTGCATGGGAGTGATAACTGGTTTGAAATATTCCATTCCAAACCTCTTTAGCATTTCTTTGATATACTTGGTTTGAGAAATAAAAATTCCCTGTTTTCTTTGACGTATCTGAAGTCCTAGAAAGAAGGATAATTCTCCAAGTAATGACATTTCAAATTCATTCTGCATATCCTTTGCAAATTTCTGGCTTAACCTGTCATCATCACTACCAAAAATAATATCATCAACATAAACTTCAATTACTAAAACACTATATTGACTTACCTTGATGTAGAGGTTGTTGTCTGCACTTCCTTTTCTGAACCCTTCCTATTGTAGATATTTATCCAGTCTAGAGTACCATGCTCTAGGAGCCCGTTTTAGACCATACAAGGCCTTCTTTAATTTACACACATAATCTGCGTTCTTTGACAACTCAAATCCTTCTAGTTGTTCAATGTAGACTTCTTCTTCAAGTTCCCCATTCAGAAAAGATGATTTTACATCCATCTGATACACTTTAATATTTTTGGAGCATGCATAAGCTAAAATCAATCGAATTGCTTCCATTCTGGCAACTGGGGCAAATGTCTCTTCAAAGTCAATTCCTTCAACATGTGCATATCCTTTACATACCAATGTATATTTGTTCCTTGTAACTTGTCCATCTTCATTCAATTTATTCCTATATACTCACTTTGTGCCGATCACATTCTTATCCTTTGGTCTTGGAACCAATTCCCAAGTGTCATTTTTCTCTATTTGATCCAATTCTTCATCCATGGTCTCATTCCAAAATTCATCCTTGCTAGCCTCTTCAAACCAGGTTGGTTCAATCATAGATGAGAGTGCTAAGTTTATTTTTTCTGGTGAATGGATTCTTCTTCTAGTCTCAACTCCTGCATCTTTGTTTCTGATAATCTGATCTGAAAGATGATTCTTCACTACTCGTCTACTAGGTGTCTTTGGAGGCACTTGTTGAACTTTCTCTTCTGCTTCTATCAGATCCTCTTCATCTTCCCCTTCTTTTTCATATTCTTTTTCTTCTTTGTAAAGATGTTCCATTGATTCATTTTCTTATTCCTTTAATTCTTGTCTACCTGTTTCATCAATTGTTACATTGATGCTTTCCACAACTTTGTTCAATCTTAGGTTGTAACAATTGTATGATTTCCTTGTACTTAAGTAACCAATAAGTACTCATTTTTCCACACAAGAGTCAAACTTTCCCATTCTACCATCTTCTCTTTTGATATATCATTTTCTTCCAAAAACTCTAAAATGCTTCACATTTGTTGGTCTTCCTTTCCATAGCTCATAGGGACTTTTGTCAGTGTTGTTTTTAAGCATTGTTCTTTTTTGAATGTGAATTGTTGTATACACTACCCGTGTCCAAAAAATATCTGTCAATTTGGAATCCATCAGCATTGTTCGAGCCATTTCCTATATTTTCATGTTCTTTCTTTAAACAACTCCATTCTGTTTAGGTGTCCTAGAAACATAGAATTGTCTTTTTATTCCATGACTGTTGTAGTATTCCATAAATTCCTTTGAAGTGAACTCTCCTCCATTATCAGATCTCAAGCATTTGATTTTTGAATCCATTTCCTTGTAGACGTTGAATTTTTCAAAATCTTCTGACTTATTCTTGAGAAAGCAAACTGCAGTCATTCTTGTATAATCATCAACTAATAACATAAATTATTTCTCACATTTTAAACCCTTTGTTGTAGTTGGCCCAACTAGATCAGTATGCACAATTTCCAGTGGTCTTGTCGTTGAATATTCCTTTGATTTGAACATGGTATTTGTTTGCTTTCCTTGTTGACAATACTTGCATAAAGTGTTGGTTGGTTTTGTGATCTGGGGAATTTCTCTAACTGCTTCACTTTTGCTTACTTTGACAAGGTTATCAAAATGTATCTGGCCCATTCTTATGTTCCATAGCCAAATTTCATCTTCCTTTCCTAGGCAACACTTTTCATTTCCAATTTCACTTAATACATATATGTTGCTTGAAGTTCTCGCAGCTGTTGAAATCAATTTTCTTTAACCTTCTTTTATTATCTCACACTTTTGTGAATCAAAAGTAACTTTATGACCTTTGTCACACATTTGACTAACACTTAGAAGATTATGTTTCATATCTTCTACTAGTAGAACATTTTCTGCCTTTGTATTCTTGTTCCCAATTCTAACTGTGTCTTTTCCAATGATTTTAGATGAATCATCATTTCCGAAGGAGACTGGTCTATCTCTTTCCTTTCTTAATGTAAAAAACCTGTCTCTATCACCTGTCATGTGTTTTGAATAGCCACTATCAACATACCAACCATGTTTCTTCTACTTATCTTGTAGAGCAAGTGTGCATTCTTTATTGATGTACTGATTTTGCTTTCTTATCCATGTCCTTTTATGAGGTTCCTGTCTGTGATTGTTGTTGTTTTGTTGTGGTTCTCTAGGAGGGATTTTCATTCTGTAATCTTTGGCCATGTGTCCAAAGTTGTTACACTTGTAGCATTCCACTTTAGTGCTCAATGATTCAAACCTGTTGTAACTTCTTCTCTGTGTTTCGCTAGGCCTTCATGGATAACCCTTTTTTGTATGACTTTCAAAGTTGTTTATGTTCCTATTGTTAGCTTTGCAATTCACATCTTTGTCTCCAAAATTATTACATGCATAACATAAACCAGAAAAGATAGTTTGATACCTGGGAGTTGAAGATCTTCTAAAAGGAGATGATCTTATGAATACTTCTTCTTCCTGAGACTTATATGTTTCTGTCGGTCCTTGATTCTGAAATCTGAATCTTCTCAAAGGAGGAGTGTTGTTGTAATTTTCTCTGTAGACCTTCCTATCCCCTTTGATTGTTTTTTCATATATTTTTGGATATGTTTCTTGTTCTGTTGTTTTGGAGCTTGATCCCTTTTCTGTCTGATTTTATCTAGGTCCAAACTTGTCATGATTAGGGTTTTGACTATTGATAATGTCATTCAAAACTTTTGAGTTGTTATGCATGTTTTTCTTTTGAAGATCCTTTCTTAATGTGACAATCTTTTCTTCCAAATTTTCAATGATCCCATCTCTTCCTTCTAGATTTTCTTTGAGTTCTTCTTCAATTCTTTTATCTTCTTCAATTTGAACCTTTAAATTTGTGATCATTTGTTCTAATTCTTGAGTGTCTTTTTTCTTGTCTAGTTCCTCTTGTAGCTTCTTGTTTTTCCTCTTTTCTCTTCTGATAACTTCTATGGAACTCGACAATTCCTCTCGATAGTCAACTTCTGCCTCTTCAATTTCTTCTTCGACTTCTTCATATTCTTCTTCGGCTTCTTCATATTCTTCTTCGGAGTTTTCTTTATCAGAGTCTTCTACTGCCATGAATAGAACTCTTTTCGTCTCACTGTCACTAACTTCATCTTCATATGATGATGAGATTCCTTCTTTGGTGCATAAGTTTTTCTTGAAAACTTTCTCTGTGTTTCTTTTTCCTTTATATGTTTGTTTTCCTTTTGAGTAAACTTCATCATTTCTCTTTTTCTTATGAGGACATTTGTCAGAAAAATGATCAATATCATCACAATTAAAACAAATTAAAGGAATATTACCTCTATACCCGTCGTCGGTTCCCTTGTTTAGTCTTTTGAAAAAGTTGGTCACTTCTTCATCATCTTCTGAGACGTCACTATTGCTCCTATGTTATTTTTCTTGTTGCTTTCCCTTTTGCTTTGATATTTTGGATGCTTTGAAGGCTACTTCTTTTACATATAGATTTTATTGTTCAGTTCTCATTTCATATGTTGTGAAGATTCCATGTAGTTCGTCCATGCTTATTGAGTTTAGATCTATTATTTCTTCTAGTTCTTATATCTTAGGGTCAAATCTCATAGGAAGAGATATTAGTACCTTTTGAACAATTACAGATTCTTTGATTTCTTCTCTCAATCCCATGATTGCATTTACTATTTCATCAACTCGTAAGAAGTAAGCTACAATATTCTCATCTTCCTTCATCTTTAGTTGTTCGAACTGACCTCTGTAAGTTTGAAGCTTTTCTTCTTTGACTTTTGAATCCCCTTCATAAATATTTCGAAGTTTGTCCCAGATATCTTTAGCGGATTTACAATGTGCAACTTTGGTGAATATCGTTTCACCAAGACCATTGAGAAGTGCATTTGTGGCTTTGGAATTATTCTAACCGAGTTTCACTGCTTTGTCATTTGTTGGAAAAATTGTTGGTACTGTGTATCCATCTACAATTGATTGCCAAATTTCAAATCCCTGTGCCTGAATATATGTCTTCATTGATATGCTCCAAAATGCATACTTTTGTCCATCAAACTATGGTATTCCATTTTTATACAAGTTGTTTCTCTCCATGATCTACCTTTCAGTGGTTAAACTGATTTCTGAAGGAACCTTCTCTGATACTAATTGTTGGATTACTGAGAGGGGCGGTGAATCAATAATAGAGAAATCTAATCCTTTTTAACCATATAATTCAAGTGTTATATTAATGTAGCATTATCATCCAATAATTGCAAAGTAAATAAGCAATGAACAAATGAACATTCATAAACATACACAGTACACCAATGTTTTACATGGAAACCCAAAGCAGGAGAAAACCACAGAATGATTTTTCTTATATGTCTTGAAGAATTAAATTCATTGGAAGCACCAACTTCCTTTGTTTTCCAGCTGCAACTGGAAGGAGGCTCCAACCCCCTATTTTCTCAAGATACAACTCGAGGGAAGCTCCAACTCCCCAATTCTCTGGCTACAACTAGGAGGCTACAACCCCCTATGTTCTCTGGCTACAACTAGAAGGTGGCTATAACCACCTATCCTTACCCCGTCCAACCGCCCTGATGTATAAGTAGAACGATGGAACCATTTTCACACTATCACTGTGAGATATACCACTGTACAACTGTATCAACCTATACCACGGACCTGCAACCAACCTGTACAACTTCCCTGTAATCAGTTTGTACCTGAATTGAACATGTATCAACAAAATAAAATAGGTATGCGACCTGTTGTGCTGAAGCACGCGTATGTATGCGCCCTATCTGTTATGCAGTCTGCGTATGTACTCAACTAAACTATTATGCAACCTGTGTATGCCTTCTGAAAACTAGGGTTTTCTTTCTTCTAAAAACTTCTAACCACTTGTAACTTCTTTCACATAGATCTGTAACATATCACTGCATCCAAACTGTATTTGTACCCTATGCATGCATCCTCGTACATATCTCTCTCTATTCATGTGTCAAAAGTGTGTGTAATCATGAATAAGTATAATAACCATCACATGATCTATACTTCAAACCCTTTTCTGATATTCAACCTCTCAATACATCAACCAATACAAGCTCTCAACCATATATCACAAAAACCCTTAGCCATATGCCAAGAAATACAAGATGTGCCTCAACAAGAAGTATCAATGATAAATATACCAGCACTGTATTTCTGTATATATGACTTATACAGAAGATCCCATGCAACCACTTGTCTTTCTATGGAGAATCCTCAAAAATCCATAACCATTTCTCATGCATACAACAAAATCCAACTATTCATAGAAATAATACATACCTTTTGAACCAATGGATAGATATGATGTATCTAAGCACTGTAGACCTTCCTGGGAGATTGATCTTGGAATCTAGAACCTCTACATCTACATCTTCTCAAGTTTCCATGGCTTTACCAACATGTATGCACCCTAACACACTGCGAGACCATGTACGCCTCAGTATGTATGCACCCCAATACACTATCAGCTCGTGTATGCCTCAGAAAATAGTTTTTTTTTTGTATTCGCTATAATTCTGAGAATTTCATCGTCAACCCTTCGTACTACCTCAGAATTTCACAACTTCATATGCATCAAAGAGTACCTGCAATAAGCCTCACACAACAAAAGATATTCAATGTGTTCAAGTGTAGTTAAATGAGAGAGCCTTGCCTCTTATTTATACTTTCATGTAGTATTCCACTTTCCTTATTTTAAGGAGTTCTCCATTAACTTTATTATTATTTCTTTGCAAACACTTTGACTTTTGGGGGCTTCTAGATTACTCATGAGGGTCCTCCAACTTCACATGGCCATAACTCTCTAACCGTGAGGAGTTATGTGGCATTCCACATACCACCAGAAGTGGCATGACAAAAACTATCCATCTAGGATAGTTTCACTGAAAAATTCACTGACTTTCATCTCATTATTCCACAATTAAGAATGGGTTCTCTAACCATACTTCTAGGATAACTCAATCCACAAAGCGTCTTCCTGTGAGGGATTTCACCATAAGGGGACCACTTTGGAGTTCATCCATTTGTACTTTTTATCAACCATGACAAGACTATAATGAGCCATATTTACATAAACAAACTTGGGTCCATTACCCAAACCTTTGTGCTACTGAACTTTCTTCAAGGGTTGACATCAATGACAACCAACCTTAATCAACATACTCCTAAAAACCCTTTGATTCTATTTGAATAGTTAACTAGAAAGTGAGTTCTGAAACCTTAACAAGTCTTGTAATATTGCAATTCCATGGTGTTAATTAGCTTCAATAGTTTAACAACTCAAGGATCACAATAAATAATTTTAAACTCTTTTTAAGAGAAGATTTTAAGATATAGTAGTTTGATCGGTAAATTGTGTGGTTCTTCAATTTAAGATTTTAATTTGAACCATGATTTAGAACTTATATGATTTTGACACAAGAATTGAACATTCAAAATAATGCATTTAAATGAAAAAAAAAACAACTATTTTTATTATATATTTAATGGCATATCACTTCTCAAATGCATTCATGAGTATTGATTAAATAAGAAGGTTAAATGTTCTATGAATTTGTCTTTTTTCTAGTTTTCCATCACTAGAATTTTGCCAAATAATCTTTGCTGAAATTATATTTTTGGATTGATGAGATTGTTATTTTTAATATGAAAATGGATTCCACACCCTCAAATATCCCCATTGCATTTGAATATTTTAATGTGGAAATGGATTCCACACTCTCAAATACTCCCACTACAACTAGATTGTACAATGTTAACATCCGACATTATAATTCCATCAATATAAAATGATTTATGTGAATTTCAAGTCGAAAATATCAATTTCCCCTCTTGTTACTTAAATAGATGAAAACTATAAATCATCATACATTTAAACTATTCCATTTAAAAAAACATTAAATAATAAGCTTTATACACTTTGTTAAGCTTTTTGTACTTTATTGAATTTATTTTTACTCTATAATTTTCAAATATTTTTTATTATATATAAAAAATCAAATTGAAAAGGTAAAAGTATGCTAAAACTCACAACATATACTTTAGATTTGGTTGACTTGTTTCTTTTAAATAATATCCAAATACGCATTTATATATCTATATAATAAAAAAGCACATTAACACGTTGGGAAAGCAATAATGTGTTAAAATTTACATAATATCATGTACACATTTTGTTAATTTGTTTCTATTATATAGTTCTTAAATATAGATGTATTTTATTGATTTATTGGTAAGTAGTACAAAGTCGATGGAAAAGGCCGATTGACGAGTGAATAGGCCGAGAGGACAAGTAAACGAGGGTCGTTACCAATGGTTTCCAAAAATAAGTGACGAAATATTTTTAGTAATACCACTCCTTAAAAATACTTCAGTGTAATTTTATTTTTTAATATAATTATTTTTACACATTGTACGTGATATATTTGTTGGTTTTTTTTTTTAAGGTAAGATGTAAAATTGTAATTAGGAGTAATATTTAGTTTTATATGTAAGATTAACACTAAATGTTATTAGAAAGTATATGACTTCATTGGAGGTAGTATTAGTGACGGCCACAAGGGATATTTACTGTTTTGTAAATACTATTTAGGTTGAAACCGTTTTTTGGTCCTAGAGTAAGACCTAAAACTACTTTTGATTGCCTAAGATCTTGTCTTCCTTGGATGTAAGGAAATAGGTTAACAACCCAAGACTGAGAGGCATCTGGCAAGAGTGAAAGTCTACCCCCTTACAAACCACCAATAGGTTATTTCAGGTGGCATGATTTTCCTTAAATAGCGATGATGAGTCAACACACATTCACAATAATGATCAGTGATGGATATCCTTACCGCTAGTCAATACTTGAGTTATGATAGGTCTTGCCACCTTCGGAAAGGAAACAATATTTGACAACCAATTTTCCAAAGTGCATGTCACAACATGATGTCATTTAAAAAAATGACTATGACAACTTAAACGTATAAATACACCATAAAATTTCTCATGTCTCCATGTGCCATCTTTTTTAAACCTCTACTGGATAATTCTATGATATATATGGGTCTAATGGTTAAGAACATGTGTTTCCTCCTAATAGCTCATAGATTCAAATCCAAATGGGGGTAGGGTATGCATACCTCTGTAGACTTTAGCAATCAAATCACTGTGCGGAAGGGGTTTCTTGTCTCATAAACAAGGAGGTATCATACACCAATTTGGTGTATGGCTTGGTCGTGATCTTAAAATCAGATTATGAGATTATTATATAATTGTTATGTAGGGTTATCGATCTATTAGCATCCTCAAATCTACCTCGACCTACTATGGCATCATTGTGTAAAAAATAAAATTTGGATGCCTATAATAAATCGCTAATGTTTCATAAGAGGACAAACTTACACACTTTCCATGTGCCTTTGGGTGTTGGGCCCTTAACTTGTTTCCTTGCATTCGAAGAAGATGAGTTGTTAATAAACATATTTTAAGGTTTTATTCAAAGATATTAAAAAAAAAAAAAATGGATTTAGTGTTAAATAGTGACCACCAGATACCCAATATCTCCATCCGATCATCGTTGAGGCTACTAAAACAAGGATGATATGATTTTCACAATATCTAACAATTAACTTTATACATAAAACTTTAAACATTATACCTTGATTACAATTTGATATTCACAATATCTAACAATTAACTTTATACATAAAACTTAAAACAATATACCTTGATTACAATTTAACTATGGAGGTCACGAGTAGTAGTCCTGATTTTGGAAATATTCATTTTGTTGTTTTAGCTCATAATGTTACAAAAGTATTTTTGATCAGCCAAATTATGATTTATGTAATCTTTGTTGTATTTCAACTTTGTCTGACTTCAAATCTATAGGGGGGTAGTGTATGTATACCTCTGTAGACTTTAACAGTCAAATTGTTGCATGGAGAGGGTCCCTTGTCCCACAAACAAGGGGGTTTCATACACCAATTTGGTGTTTGGATTGGTCATGGCCTTAAAATAATAATAATAATAATAATAATAATTATTATTATTATTATTATTATTATTATTTTTATTATTTACTTCATTAGGATTGTAAGGTTTAAAATTGTTGATATTAATAATTTGTTTCTCTTCTTTTATGCTCTAATAGTTAACACAAGCCTTAGCCAATCTCTAACATAATATGTTTTAAGCCTATGTTGGCCACTACTTGTACTAGAAGCAATAATAGGGAGCTTGTATTTGCTCAACTTGATAAATTTTATGTTCATAATATAAATATATAATCATGCCTTCAATCCCATGAAAGTATGTAACATACTTAAATAGAAAAAAATAGTAGAACATGAATAATATTCAGAAAAATTAAATGTAGAAAACCAAATATAAAAGAAAATGAGATTAAACCTATTAAATATATCCTTTGCTTTAAATATCTTCAATAGAGTGAGAAATTTTCATGAGCATCTTCAAGGGGGTAACTGATTATGAGAAAAGATCCAAATACAATAACACTTCACAAAAAATTCGATCACATTCTAGATCCATAAAGAGTTTTTTAATAAAAAAAACCTAACTCCTAGTGGTCCCATCATTAATGGGTACCAACCATTTGGTGGGCCTTATTTAATAAAGAGGATCCTCTTCACATTAAGTAACTACCTACTAACTATATAATGACCCTTATTCAAAGAAGATGACCTCGTATACTAACTGAATAACTACTAAGTACCCAAAGTAGGGAGGTTAGGGTAGGACCCTAACATGTCCCCCTTTCAAAAGAAGTATTGTCCTCAAGGTTGGAGGTGTGGAAAATAATATAAAATCACTATTGGTTCTCAGGTGGTGTCTTCTAGCTACATATCTTTCCACTAGATCAAAATTTCTTGGATGGTGCACTAGCATAGTAGACACTCTTTGATGGCCAATACTTCTTCAAGTTGGAGCCAAATAGACCCTTATTCGTTCAATTATGGGAGGTTAGATTGAACTCAACAATTTGACCCCACTATCTTCTTCAAACAAGACACATGAAAGACTAAATGGATCTTGGAATGGGGTGGAAGAGACAATCTATAGGAAATGTTTCCAATGCACTGGAGTATCTAATAGGGTCCATATAACTTTGGCATGAGATTTTTATGGAATTTATCTTTGAGAGAGGTTTTCTTTTAAGGTTGAAGTAAAATAGACACTTGATCTCCTACAAAAACATTACTCAAAGAAATGCAGGTCAACCTATTGTTTCATACAAATTTGAGTCATTTATATATTGTCCTTAAGGATGCATAGAATGGCCTTTATAGTGTGAAGCATGCAATCGACTACTTGAAATTTGGATGTGCATGGTAAATATGAAACCAAGGAAGTATGTTTTCTTATATAGACCACTTCATAAGGTGTTATTTTGGTAGTTCCATGATAGGTGGTATTGTACCACCATTCTATAAGGGGTAGCCACTACACCCATTGGTTCTACTTGTATAAAGAAAAGAATTTAAGATAGTTTTCCAAGAATTTGTTGACCAGTTATGTTTGAAAATTAGTTTGAGGACGGTAAGTTATTGTTATGGTCAACCGTGTACCCTAGCTTTCAAATAAATCCTACCAAAATTTGTTGGTGAATGTGGGATAATGATCTGAAATAATGGGCATGGGCATACCATGTAACTTAGAAATTTGATCCATGAGACATGGACAACTAAGGAAGGTGTAAATGGGTGCAGTAGGGAACAAAAGTGAGTATATTTGGAAAGGTATTCAACTGCGTGCTATGGGGAAAATCCCCCTAATCTGTGTCTAGTGACTAGGAAGAGCCTTGACACCCTAAAAGACAGAAAATGTTTTATTATACCCCAAAGCACACACAACCTTACGATAATTAAGGGAAAATAAATAATATAGAAACATGTACCTTATGTCCTTACGACGGATGTATATCCCTTCTGATTGTTATTCATTCCAAGACTGTAGGCCTCCTCCCAAAGCTGGTCTGAAACAATGTTATAGAACAATGTAGGACAACGTATACTTAATTATCAAGATTATCTAAAGAGTTAGTTATTCATGAGAAGATTCATAAACATAAACACATAGACATAATATCTAGGACAAGAACTTTCCTCTTTTATTAATAACAAAATTGGAGGTTACAACCTGAACTTTGTTGGCACCGCTCCATGAACCCTGTCTAGGTTCCTCTACTATGTCTCCATGTGCACTATTCCCAATACTATCTTTACCAGGGCAAGGATGGATGGTATAATGAAGATGGATGGAAGGGAATGTTGATGATAAAATTCAGAGAAAATGTAGAAGGCTTGGGAAATAAGGGAGAAAATTTGGTAGAGTTCTCTTGCCTCTAGTTTGATGTCTCCAAATGACCCCACTAGGGACCTTTTTATATGAGCAAAAGATGGTTAATTTTTTTCCAGAAGGGCTATAGGAGGTAAGATGGTTGCAAAACCTAAGATAGCCCGTAAACTCCATTGGAAAGAATGGATTGTATAATTTTTTGTCACATTTTAGGGTACATGTGTGCTTTTAGTAGTGCAACAAGCGTATGTACATAGGCTTTAAGGTATGCAACTAGCATATGTACGCACTCTTCCTATACAAAAGGGCGTGTATGCCAAGCAAACCATTTTTTTTTTAGAAGAACTCCATCAAAATGGATTGGTATATGTATGAATGAGTAGGTCAACATCAAGGATGCATAGAACAACATCAAGGATGCATAGAAGTGCCATTTTGAGCTATAATAGATGCCCCCTAATGTGTGAGGTTAGAAGAGAAATTGATGGATGAAATACATTACAATATCTTAAATAAAGTGGGAAAGCACTGGAGTTGATTAAACCCAAGCGAGTATCTGTGAGCGCGTCATTTGTAATAATATAATAATAATCATCGAGGCAATCATTCGCATGCTCAGGATAGACTAAGCATGGCTTCCAATCAAGTACACTACATATCCATGTCATATATAGTAATCATGGCTACACGACCAGTGTGTATGCTAATATAAAGTGTATCCGCAAACAATACACAATGGATCTACATCTCAAAATCATTAGAAGATATACAATGTCATAGGAATCTTCAGGAATCATCAATGCTTGTGGTTGGAGATGATAACTTCATAACTCGGAAACAAAATCAAGATCTTCAAAATTAAAGTAGGAGTACAATAGTAGTGTAAGACTCACTATTTCGAGGTCTACAACATGTTGTTATGGAAATACTGGAGGACCTTGATTGCCAGGCACAAAAATTCATTGATTCTGAATGCAAACTTGACAAGACTCTTGGGATGGATGACTCATGAAGGTCAAGAGATGTATCATAGAATGGTTGACTTTGGTTGCAAAACATCCCCTTGGACAAGAGCACAGCAGATGAAAAGACTCAAGTAGCATGTTATTGACATAAGTCTGTGGCACAAGAGGCACCACAAAATCTCCATGTGTTTGGAAGAGTAACCAAATGGAGGTGGACACAAATCTATGTAATGAGAACATCTTGCTAAGGCCATACTAGATCCAAATACTTGTAGAAAAAATGGAAGGATCTACTTTGTCCAAGGGTTACTAAATTTTTGCCAACAAAAGAGAATGTTTCCACGTCCCCTCTTTTTGGAATATTTGATTTTTTTTTCTTTTTCACGTATTTAACGAGCTTGAAAAAAAATAAAATAATGATACATTAAAAAGGAGGAACGAGTGTCACTGGAAAAAAAACTAGTTTCAAGCATATGGAAAATATTGATGCTCAGTGCAAGGAGACATGTGCAAGATAAGGACACTCGGGAAAATTCCTCCATGGGTCAAGGTATCGTATCGCAAGGGAAACAAATGCTACAAAGCTTGCACCTACGGAATTCTCTAAAGGTTTAGTAATAACAACATGAAGTCAACATTAGGCAAAAGACGCAAGGATGAGACATGTGATGTGATTACAGCATGACACAAGAAGACTCCTTCAATGCAAATTTTTACAAGCCGATAGAAGGTAAGCTTAGTGGTTTTTGACTTTTAGAGAGTCTGAAAAGAACTAAAAGAAGACTCTAGAGTGATCTTTTTTGTAAGGTTAGTTTTCCAGGGTCCGAAAAAGAATAAAATCATACCAAGGAGAACTCTTATGGTCACTAGGTCTAGAGTATTCATTTTTCGTACTTAGTCCAGTCGGTCTAGAAAAGGGTTAAACTTATACCGAAAGGACAACCCTTCAAAACCATTTTAATGAGTGTGACAGAGACAAGTTCACTCAACTATCTTTTAAATTTTAAGGATTCTAAAAAGAGATTAAATATGGACTCACTCGTCCTTTTTCATATTTTATTCCCCTAAGCCCGAAAAAGTATAAAACATAACTTAGGAGAACTCTCTCAGTGAGAAATGTCTCCCGAGTGTTGTGGGGTTTTTCTACCCTACGGACTAGCAATCTAGGGCTTTAAACTTGAATGCAGATCATGACCCTTCAAGAAATAACTTTTAACCTCCTACTCAAACCTAGAACCCTTTTTCTCAGGCAAACATGGGAAGAATCAACTAACCTTTGTATCGACGGTTGAAGTAGATCCCCCGTTGAGCTTTTATCTCCTTGCTTATGCTGCTCCTTCCACAAAGCGATCCTACAATCAAGACAAAAATACGCATGCATGCTACTGATCTACTAGAGGGTTAGAGAGTTAAACACAAATCAAATAACATAGATAAGATTCATGTATTTGGGACGGGAAAAGCATCTTTTCATTAATCTCAATATGAATCAACTTACAATGATTACCGAGACCGGCCACCGTTCCTCGATCCTGATCCTGGGCTCCTCCTCTTCTTTTGTCCTCCAACTGCTATTGCTTGAATTTCTCCTAAAGCTTGAGGCAAGGCTAAAGGGTTGGGACAAAACGGACTTGGCAATTTGGCAGAGTTTCTTTGCTATGATTTTTCCTCCTTTGAATAGTACCCCTACCCCTCCTTTTATAGGCTGGAAGGAGCTAGGGTTTTAGGC
>JASDQU010100823.1:234187-265119 GCA_032191745.1 Picea mariana | reverse complement strand
CTACACGAACAAACAGTAACACGCACTAAAAGAAAGCCCCTAGAAGATAAATCAAGCAAGCACTAAACTAGTAGGAAGAACAGTTACAACAACCAACACTAGAGTACCTTACCGGTGCAAGTGCAACTCGAATAAGGAAGCACCCTCTGGGTCTACTCTGCAAAGCGTTGGTCCGATGTCCATCCTAGGTACTGCAGTATACCCCCGAAGTCAGCTATGTATGTCCCTAGAAAAGATTGGAAACTAGTTTGCCAGCATGTGAACAGCTATCAGGCGGGTACAGTCGGCAGTCGGGTAGACCACAATGAGCAGGGTATCAAGCCCGAAACTTGTCAAGGGTATCGAGAGCAAGTGTTCTGGAAGATGACTGAGGACCTCGAACGGATTCGAGACCCACTAAGCTTCATGGAAAATGCTAACGACGGAATCCCTTAACAGATCCTCTATATATGTTCTCCACAATGCTCGGTCCAGCTTTGGAGGGGTTATCTCTGCTACCTTTCCTTACGCGACCTCGTTTTTAGCCCTTGTGTTAGAGGGGGGTCCTGAATAACTTTCCATAACTGGACTTCTACACTCCCTATTGAC
Source organism: Picea mariana (assembly GCA_032191745.1). Taxonomy (NCBI): domain Eukaryota; kingdom Viridiplantae; phylum Streptophyta; class Pinopsida; order Pinales; family Pinaceae; genus Picea; species Picea mariana. Next base: position 264,531 of record JASDQU010100823.1, on the reverse strand, counting down.
AGACTCCAATGTTTGGTTTTGGTGGCCTTGGAGAATTTACTCTCCAACCTATTCCAAGGCCGTATTCTTAAGCTAGTGTATGCACCCTACAAACAGAAAAGTCTACTTGATTTTATTTAGCGTTGCTTTTAATGGGATTTTTAAATCTCAAGGTGCGGAAGTGAAACTAATGGTGTGTAAAAAGACTCAAAGAAAAAATGAACAAAAATGCTTGGAAACAAAAACTTTTGATAAAATGCAAAACAAGCAACTTTTCAACAAGAAAGACTTCCTTTTCTGAAATTACTAAGATTTTATGCAGTAAATATGAAGGATTTTCACTCAGATCTACGAGCTACTTATACTAGACATGCACTGCAAAACTTATGCAACAAGACTTCTTTCCAAGCTACTGATGCAACAACACAATCCTCCAATCCAGAAGAAAATGAAATTTTTTTATTTTATTTTATTGCAAAATCACGCAACAAGGAAAAATGATGACAAGATCAAAACCAAGAGAAATAAAAAGAAAAATTTGTCTTAAAGCACAGATCGCAAACAGAATCAGAGCGCAAAAAATGCGACAAAGCAATCACAACAGCACCAATTCTAACACTTGCCTAAAAACCATAAAACAAAGATTTTTTCTTTTTTGTCTTTTCTATCAAAAAATCTAATAACAAAGATAAGCTAAGGGGGAAATGCCCTAACCTGCTGACTCTGCAGCCCCAGACTCTGGACCCCTGAGAGGAGCTCTTCTCACCATAGGAGGGGATGACTGCCCCACCCAAGCTGAAAAGATGTCAATCAAGCCCGCGACTATCACCAATACAGCACGCGTGCAAACGCGTGCTGAGCTTCTACAGTGCGTGGGTACCCGCGGGCTAGCCTTAAACAGGCCACGGGTCTGTATAAAAATTGAGATACAACAACACACAGGCAGCCCAAACCTGGAAAAGGCCTTTGGTATTGACAACCAGGGTCTCTAAAAGGTTTTTGGGTGCTATTACTTCAACAGAAAAAGAAAAAATTGCAAAAAAGAAAACAAATGAAAAGAACAACTATCACACTAAGGTAGACTGAAAGCAAGACAACAAACCCAACAGAACCCAAACAGGATCCAGAAAGCCCCCTGAGAAGGTAAAATTCTGACAGGGAAGAGGGGACTGCCTCTTAAGCTTCCTGGGCTCTACACGCTATTGAAACCACTACAGCAAGCGTTCACACGTGGGTTGTAGATGGTTAGGGCGCGGGCACACGCGTGCAGGCCTTCTGCAGGCCGCGTGTACCTCTATTTGTCCCGAGAATCAATGTCAAGCGTCAGTTAAGGAAGACTGGTATTGATAACCAGGTTCCCTGCTAGCATTGACCTAACATACAACAAAAATAAACAAAGAAACAGAGATTGAAATTCTTTGAACTACCCAAAAGATCTTTAACCAAATCCGGAAACCCTAAGAGTAAAAATATCCCCAGTGGAATCGCCAATTCTGTTGTGGTGTTTTTCTACCCTACGGACTAGCAAGCTAGGGCTTTAAACTTGCATGCAGATCATGACCCTTCAAGAAATAACTTTTAACCTCCTACTCAAACCTAGAACCCTTTTTCTCAGGCAAACATGGGAAGAATCAACTAACCTTTGTATCGACGGTTGAAGTAGATCCTCCGTCAAGATTTTATCTCCTTGCTGCTGCTGCTCCTTCCACAAAGCGATCCTGCAATCAAGACAAAACTACGCATGCATGCTATTGATCTACTAGAGGGTTAGAGAGTTAAACACAAATCAAATAACATAGATAAGATTCATGTATTTGGGACGGGAAAAGCATCTTTTCATTAATCTCAATATGAATCAACTTACAATGATTACCGAGACCGGCCACCGTTCCTCGATCCTGATCCTGGGCTCCTCCTCTTCTTTTGTCCTCCAACTGTTGTTGCTTGAATTTCTCCTAAAGCTTGAGGCAAGGCTAAAGGATTGGGACAAAACGGACTTGGCAATTTGGCGGAGTTTCTTTGCTATGATTTTTCCTCCTTTGAATAGTACCCCTACCCCTCCTTTTATAGGCTGGAAGGAGCTAGGGTTTTAGGCGAACTCTCGGCCATGCATGTCTGGGAGTTCCAGTTAACTGACAAAAAGCTCTTTGTCCCGGCGGAAACTTTCCTGATTTTTTGCTTTGTTAGGTAAACGCGGGCTATAGTGGGCCATCCAGCGTTCACACGCGTGCTGAAGAAGGCCTGCCAGCGTCCCAATGCGCCCAGTGCTAGGTTAGGGTGCAGGTTACTTGATTGAGGAGGTTTTTGAAGAGTTTGTTCAACATGGCTTTGGCAAGGAAAGGCAATGAGTAGGCCTGATGCCAGGTAAGCAGGGATAGTGCAATTTAGGGTTATAACAACGAGGCATACCTTTTTCCTAGGTAATCTATTGGTTGGAAAAAGGGTTAAACTTATGCCAAATAAATGTTCCTTTTGGACCAATTAACTAGTGTGAAAGAAACAAGGTCACTCAGCGATATTTTCTTGTTTAAGGAGTCTGAAAAGGACTTAAAGAAGACTCCAAGGGGTTTCCTGTTTTGTAAATAATCTCCAAGGCCTGAAAAAGTGATAAACAAAAACGAGGGAGAATGGCCCTTTCTCATCATTTAGTCCCTTAGGACCGAAAAAGGGTTAAACTTACAACTAAGAATACTCTCCTAGTGAACCGTAGCTTCTAGGGAGTAACTTTTTCGTAAAAATAGTCATCCAGATTGAAAAAGGGGTAAACTATCGCCGGACAGATGTGCCTTCAAATTTCACTTTGATGAGTGTGAAGGGAAACAAGATCGCTTGACAATCTTTTTAATTTTAGAGTGTCTGAAAAGGGATTAATGAAGACTCTAGAGGGGATCCTTTTCTTAAGTATTCTGAATGAGGCCGAAAAGGATAAATAATTTATCGTTAGATGTCACTTTCAAAGTTTAAGTGAGCTTGAAATACAACAAACCATGCTCTTAGGGAGTCCCTTGGGTATAGGCCAAAAAATTATGAAGAAGAAGACTGAGGCATCAACACATTCATGGAGAGACTAAAAGAACTCTCATTCCTACGAATTACTTCAACATGGGAACCAAATGGAAAAAAAGAAGGCTCTAGCTAGAATGCCCATGAAAGGAAGGCTCTACCACATAAAGTACGACAAACTTATCAGCAAGGAAGTTTAGTGTCACAATTTAGTGGGGTCGATCCTAAGGCCAAATGAACCAGGAAACAAATAATGAAAACAATGAAAGTAGTGAAAAATCTAACCTATATTCCAGTTTTGTGGTCAACACCTGTCAGAATGGATCAATACGATGAAAAAATTTCAAACAAAAAATGTCTCCAAGATCCTACATATAAGGCCAATAACACATCCAAAAGTTAATAAATCCAATATAGATAGAAACTTCGAAAAATAAGAGGTGCTACTTATTGTGAACTTTAATTGTCTAAATAAATAGATAATTAAGGTGTTCAATATAAATTTTCAAACCCAGGGAAGTTTTGTTATTGTAAGATAATTGTGCGTAGTCTATGCTAGATTATGAAAGCAAACACTAATCAAGTTGCAGTAAGGTAAACTAACACTTAAAAGAAACAGAATTGAAAAGATGAACACTAACACAAGTTGATGACACAATTGGAGTTCTAATCTATTGTTGCGGAATTGAAGTCACACTTGCATAATTGAAATCTAATTTCCAGGAGTAGAATTTGATGATTGTATAAGAATCTTGGATTATCTAATCTATTCTAATTTTCTATATTACTCTTGCAGAAGGAAGTTTTTTTCTAATTGTTGAAAGGAAGTCTACTTAATTGCAGAAAGGGAATTCACACCTCTATTTACTTTTGATTGGAAACAAAGATTTAATCTAATCCAGAAAAGGAATTAACTTTCAAAGAAATTCTCCAACAGTATACAACAATTGATTCTAACTCTCATGAGACACACTGGTGCACATTAACAAAAAGGGACTGAACAAATGTATTCTAGCAATGCATAAACAGATAAATCACACAATTGTAAACAATCAAAGTAGTTAATCTAAAACTCACAATAGAGGGGAGTCTGTGAGGAAGGTGGGCCCTTTCCTTCTCATTGAATCCACTCGAAAGGTCTACAATTGGTTGGAGAAACTCAAATCACTTCTTTATTAAATCGCCAAAATGTTGAGATACAAAATGCTTCACTTCACTCTCTATTCCACAGCTAATCTCCACTTCCTAATGGTTACAAAATATAGGTTATTTAAATATAGAGACATTTAGTTGAAATAAACTAAAAACAGCCTTGAGAATCGAAGATTCTCAAGTTGTTAGTATGATATACAAGATCTGTTATCATCACAAAATATGGAAATGATCTTGATCACCAACATGAGCCAAAATGTGTAACATCCTTGAGGATATGTCTTTAGGATACGGATTTGAATGATATACCAGCTTCCAGGATCAGTGGAAATCTGTTGCAGGAGTTGTAACAGCTTCCAAGAAAGGTGCGCAATTGATGTAGTCGTGTAAGAGCATGTAGAACTACTGCACAGATGTAACAACTGGTGTAACAACAATCATCTTTCTTCAAGACTTGGTTATTTTTCTTTAATCTACACATTTTGATCATTAGTTTAATATTCATGGATAAAATATGAGAAACGCTACCAATAAAACATGTTAAGTAAATAAGAATAAAAAATCAAGATCAATGATTCATACCTTGGGAAAAAGGTCTTAGCAAACAATATATTAGGCATTTTAGCATGGAAATGATAAGGTTGAATGAGAAAAATATATAGTGAAAAAGGGACATTAATGGGTCCTAACGTGCCCCCCAACTGAAGACATTGCATATCCTCATGCAATCCACATTCAAGCCTTACTCTGAATATGAGTCATGGAAGTGAATTCTCCAGTGAAAAATTGCTACGATAATAACTGTCATGAGATTCTTCATCTGCAAGTCTAAATCCATTGCTCCTTACCATCTCCAAATGACAACTTTTGATACCTTTGACCCCTTTGTATACACTAAAAGAGGCATCTAAAAACTGGGAAAATGAAACCTGAGTCCCATCCACTGATGCCTACATGTTCTCATACATGTAATATTTATTCTTTCTTGACTGAGAATTTGGTTGGTTCTTCAGCATGACCAGTGACTGGTACTTTCACTATTTTATATCGTGCCTCAAAATAAATATTACCACATTCATAGCACATGTGATCTCTATTTTCATACATAACATTTTCTTCCTGTGCTAATATATCCAAAGTTGACTCCTTTGGGTTTTTCTATCGAGCAACCTGCAATTCCTTTTTTAGGGAATCCAACTCTACTTTGAGGCTTTCATTTTCCTTCATCAGTTCAGTAATCTTGCAATTTTTTGTACCCTTTATCTTTTTCTCAATTTGAGCAAACAACTAAGCAAGTGGCACATCATCATTATCCTCACTATTTTGTGTAACTGGTTCTTGTGTGGCAGATACATTGATGATAACTAGTTCTTGTGTAACAACTAATTCTGGGGTGACTAGTTCTTTTGGGACAGTCTCTTCCTGGGTAGTTGGTTCTTGTGTAACAACTATGTTCTGGGAAGAGGCTGGTTCTTGTGTCACAGTCATGTTGTTGTAAGGGACTATTTATTGTGTAAAAGTCACTTCTTTAACAATGGAGGATAATGGACAAAGAATGGGTATTGCCTGTTCCATATTCTTCCATCCAACTATTGCTCCAGTAGACCTCGCTCACCTAGTTCTCTTCCTGGGTAATGTAGAGACAAAAGCATGGGTTTTCCTTTTCTTAGGTTTAGGAGAAGGAGGGCGTTCTTCAATAACTAGACAAGGAGGAAAATATTCAATGTTGGGGTTTTGTATAATCTGTACTTCGTCACTCAATGAGTGATGCACAAAATCATCAAGCCGAGCCGATGATTCTGCTGTGATTTGCTTACATTCGGCCTGAATTGACAAAATGGTTTCTTGAAGTTTCTTGCACAAGGTAAAACCTGGTATATGTACCTCCATAAGATCAATTTGCGTCTCTCTCAGGTTTGTATTATTGATGTCAAAATCTGGCAGGGTCTGAGCATCACCAAAATCAGGATACTCTGTCGCAACAACAAGAAGGTTTTGAGTTTCTTCTGGTTCAACTTGGTTGATGCCTCTTTGAGTGGTGTTAGAGTTGCTTCTAGTTTTGAGTTTGCTTCTCTGAGTCAACGTACTGGAATTTACAGTGGGGGCTTTAACTATTGTTGCAGCCGAGGGATGAGGCTCATGACTTGGTCCAGGGATTGGGTTTTCAACTGCTGGCTCAATCACAACTACATGCATAGAGTTTAGTTATTCTGTTTCGGCCACAATAGTAGGCACAAGATTTGGCTATTCTTCCACTTCACATAATGGGTCATTAGGAGTTCCCATTCCTCTACGAATCAACAACCCTATCAGTCTGTGATTGGAAAGACAATTCTTGGGATGCTTTGATCTCTTGACAAACTGAGCCATATTACGCAAGGGATGAAGAAGGTAATAAGGGATGTTTATTAGCTTTTGATGTCTTAAATGTGACAGTAGGATAAAATCAGAAAAATAAACTACTTGATATCTTCCCTCGCATGTAATGTACCTTTTTATAAATTATGATACTTTCCCCCATGGTATGGGTAAGGAACTTACACCTAGACCTCATCCCTTGGTCTAAACTTGGTCATCATCCACGAGAAAACCCTTATGTGCTTCGGGAAGATGTGCTTTTTTACTAAACCACCTTTCTCCTATGGTCGACAACCCTGTCACAGCAGCCACGGTTTTCTCTTTCATTGGAATCCTTACCCCGTGCACCATTGAATACCCTTTTGTGAGATTTTGACTGAACTCCAATACTTTTGCTTCATTAAACCCTTGCATCTTCTCAAAATAAGAAATCCATCTAGCCTACAGAAATTTTTGGTAAACATCTGGGTATAGCAGCAATGCATCCAATTTTTTCGGTTCATACCTCACAGTTAATCCTCCCATGACGTCGTTTTAGAGTCTAAATAGTTACAAAGGAGGAGAAACCAACACCTAAACCATAGACATAACAAGTTTGAACGAGGATTGCATAAAGAACACACTGTCTCAGCGAAAATAAGCATGGTCGAAAGGTGGTAGAGGTGAATATAAAATGGTATTTTGATGGCATAGCTTTCTTCCCCCCACCAACTAATCTGATTGGCTCATGGTTCAACGAATTTAGGACAACCGGTAGGTAATCATTAGAGATTTCTTTCATATATACATCACTTTGACACTTAGGATTAGTAACATACCTCATAGCTTACCGCACGAACTGATATGTTGGAATAAATGCACTATCCAACCGCCATCTGATCCGCATGGAATAGCTGTAATGATTAGAGATGGATCTGGAACGTGAGAAATGATGATATGACAAGTGGAGCATAGGTGGAGTCCTTTCTTTGGTCGACTAGCTGGAAATCTGCAAATGTGGAGTCAAGTAATGATGAAGTGGCATTTTCTAACAAAGAGAGAAAAAAAGATAGCAACAGAAATGACAAAACAATAGTGTTTCAACATGGAAATATAGCAGAGCGAGAAAGATTAATGGAGTATCAGCATGGGAAAATGGCAGAAATGTGAAAAATGGGTGAAGCGGTATGTAAAAAAGCATAAAGGAATAACAATGTTAGGTGTATCAACATGTATTTTGGCCGAAAAGGTGGAATTAGGTGTAGTAGCATGTAAATCGGACAAATTTTCAGAAAAGAGTGTAACAACATGTAAGACAAAATAATCGGGAAAATGGTGTAATAGCATTTAAAATGACCATTTTGTCAGAAAGAGGTGTAACAGTATGTAACCCGGTCGAACACAGAATCCCTTAGTTTTTAGGAAGTTTTTCAAACTTCCAAAAACTAATCCTTTGGCTTCTTTCGTTGTAATCTACCTTGTTGTTCATCAATCCATCTGCACACAAGTAACTGCCTGATACCCTTCTAGGCTGAATTTATTAAAGAAGCATAAAAATTTTAAGCAAAAATAGAAAAAATCAAATTCACAGAGTTTATTTATATACAAAGTTTTATTGAAAAGAAAAAAGTTCTAAGGTTTAGAAGGGGAAGGAGCAAGCTCTTTTCCCTTTAAAAATTGATAATCTGTATCAGCTGTACATTCGGATTTAAATTCTTCCTTGGAAAGTGGACACTGATACAGGCGCAAGAGATGACCATTTGCAAGTAACTGTGTATTAGATCCATCAAGAGTGATCAATCTGATTGTCCCATTGGAAAAAACAATGTCTACCTCATAAGGTCCCATCCATCTTGTACGCAGCTTACCCTGAAATTCTTTAAAGCGTGAATCATACAACAGACCCCAATCTCCCTTTTTGAATAACTTCTTCTTAATGAATTAGTCATGCCACTTGGTTCTTTGTTTTTGAATCACTCTGGTTTGAAGAATAGTGTCCAAACGCTTCTCATACAGCTCATTTAGCTGCTGCAGTCTGGCCTTCTGTGCCATAGTCAAGTCTAGATTGACTGTTGACGCAGTTCTTAGGGTTTTGATATTGAACTCAATGGGAAAAATAGGGCTTTTCCCATATACTAGTTCATAAGGATAAAAACCAGTTGTGTTCCTCCAAGTGGTTCGATAAGTCCATAGAGATTCATGCAATCTATTAGACCAATCCCTACAATGTTCCCTCGGTGTCTTAGTAAGAATAGATTCTATGACTTTGTTTGTACTTTCCACCTACCCATTACCTTGGGGATGGTATGGAGAAGTTGTTCTATGCAAAACAAGATATTTACTGAGTAGGGCTTCAAACTTATGTGATGTGAAAGATGGTCCCCCATCAGTTACTAACTCTCTGGGAACTCCAAACCTAACAAAGATATCTTCAAACAAAAATGCTAAGACAACTTCTTCTGAGGCCCTGATGAGTGCTTTTGCCTCTACCCACTTGGTCATGTAATCTGTGCAGACCAATATATAGAATTTCTGATTAGAAGGTGGGTTGATTGGCCCTACAAAATATATGGCCCATCTCTCAGAAGGCTCTAACACCACTTGATTCTAGAGAGGCATCTCATCCCTATGATTTGGCTGACCCATTCATTGGCAACTGTCACAGGCTTGGACATACTTCCTTGCATTTTGAAATATTGTGCGCCAAAAATAGCCCATCCTCAAAATTTTATGCCCAATCCTTTTATCAACAAAATGACCCTCGCAAGGGCCATCATGGAAATATTTAATTAGATCATAAACTTCACCATCTCTCACACATCTCCTAATTTCTTGGTTCAGGCCTGTGTATAAAAGATACCCCCCTATCTAGCTATACCGAGCATTCTTCTAAATAATCTTCCTTCTTTCTCAGGAGATAGATGTGGAGGTACCTTCCCTGCAACCAAATAATTAGCAATTTTTGTATACCAAGGTGAGTGAGAAGATACTGAAAACAAATCTTCATCTAGAAAGGAATCATCTACAGGTGAATTATCATCATTTAAATTCAATCTTGAGAGAAAATCAACAACCATATTTTCTTTTCCTGGTCTATCTACTATAGTGATGTCAAATTCTTGTAGTAATAACAACCATCTTGTTACTCGGGAATTAGTAATAGGTTTATTCATCAAATATTTAATTTTTGAATGATCAGTATGAATAAAAGTAGAATAACCAGTGAGATAATGCGTGAGTTTATTGATAGCATAAACTACTGCCAAGAATTCTTTTTCTATCACTATATAATTTAACTTAGTAGGAGCCATGTTCTTGCTGATATAGTAGATAGCATAGGGATATTTGTCCTCCTATTTCCCTAGCACTACACCAATTGTAGTATCTGAGGCATCTGAAGAAATGTGAAATGGCAGAGCCCATTTGGTCCCTCTCAAAATGGGCATTGTGGACAATTTTTGTTTCAGATCTGCAAAAGACAATTCACAATTGTCAGTCCAACTAAAGTCAACATCTTTTGTTAATAGAAAAAATAAGGGAAAGGCAAGTTTGGAAATTCTTTTAATGAATCTCCTGTAATATCCAACATTCCCTAAAAATCTTCTTACCTCTTTCTAAGTTGATGGAGTTGGAATGTCCAAAATTACCTAGATTTTGGTTGGTTCTACCTGAATTCCTGCATAAGAAATTAAGTGTCTCAGCACCACACCTTCTCTCATCATCATATGACACTTTTTTTACTTAGATAAAGATGAGACTGTATACATATTTTGAGTACTTTTTCCAGTTCGCTAAAGCTTCATCAAAATCAATACCAAAAGGTGTAAAGTCATCCATGAATATTTCCATATAGTCATCCACCATATCAGAGAAAATACCAATTAAATCTCTCTAGGAAGTGGTTGGTGCATTACACAAGACAAATGAGAGAACCTTGTAGGAAAATGTACCCCAAAATTTGGTAAAGGTGGTTTTATCTTGGTCCTATGGAGCAATGGTTATCTGGTTATAGCCACTAAATCCATCTAGGAAAGAGAAAAACTTTTTCCTAGATAAGTTGTCTAGAACCTGATCAATAAATGGTAGAGGGAATTGATCCTTCTACGTGGCCTTATTCATGGCTCTATAGTCCACACACACTCTCCATTTACCATTCTTTTTAGGCACAATAACCAAGGGTGAAACCCACTCACTATCTGATAAAGGGTAGATGAATCTTGCATTAAGAAGTTTCTAGAGTTCTTCCTTAACAATCTCTTTAATATTAGGGTTCATCCTCCTTTGGGGTTGACAAATGGGTCGACATTATTCCTTAATGTATATATGGTGGGTTCATAGTTCAAAGGAAATTCCTTTCATATCCATGTAATCCTAGGAAAATGCCTCTTTATGTTCAATCAATAACTTCATCAAATGTCCAGTTTCAGCAGAAGATAAATCAGGATTGATGTTCAGGGTTTTTCCAGGTTTGATTTCTATAATGATGCTCTTAGAATTAACTTTAGGAAATATTTAAGTTGTTTCAGTATCTGTTGTTACAACTGAATTAAATTGATTTACAACAGTTTCAGATAACATCTCTGGGCTCACTCCTTCCTGGGCAGTAGGGTCAAAGATTCTACTCAATCAGTGGTACGTGTTTTGTGTAATAGCAGAGGGGTCACTGATAAAGCTAATTATTATCTCATCCTCTATCTCATCTTTGAAACTCAGGGCTTTTCCTATGGTTAGCACAGGAAAAGCGCTTTCATCCTCAAGGTCCATCCATAAAGAATTTTTGGGTTCCACACTGGGTGTAGCATGAGGATAAAGGGTAAGTTTTTTGGTATCATAACCATCAGAGATGGTCATTGAACCAGATCTACAACCAATGAAAGCATCAGTTGTAGCTAACCATGGTCTTCCTAGAATTAGAGGATGAACCCCAGATGAGTTTTAGGTTTCAATACGACAAAATTAGTAGGATACTCCCATGAATCAACTGAAATAACTAGATCATCGATTACTCCTTCTGGTTTAATAGTAGAATGATCAGCTAACTCTAAAACAATAGGAGTAGGTAGGACTTGCTTTCTGAGTTGCAACAATTATGTCGTCTCTATTGGAATAATGTTAATTGTTGCCCCTAAATCAACTAACACATCGGGAATAAATTTCTACCCAATTTTGATAGTAACTGTAGGGTTTCCTGGGTCGCCATATTTAATAGGTGGGGTTTTCCTAACATCAGTTCAGACAATTCTCCCACTACTTGTACTGTGAGGGGGTCCCTAGGTTTCCTTCTAGGATTTTTGATACAGAGTTCTCTCATAGTATTCGTATAAATAGGGACATCCCTAATCGCTTGCAGTAGTGGAATTTTAACATGCATATTCTGCAACTCTCCTAAGAGATTGAAGGATGGTAATTCCACAGTTTTGGAAATTTCCAATCTTTTAGGGAATGGGGGTTCTGCTATTTCTATGATAGGTTCATCAATCTCCTCTGTATCAGCAGATGGTTTTTCCCTCAATTCCTTGTTGGATTCTGAAGATGGAGCATCTTCAATTATTGGATCGACTATTCTCCCTAATATTAATTTTATCTCATCACAAGGCATAGGGATAATAGACAGAGCTAGAACATTGTGTATATCAATATTCTAAATGGCCTTATTATTTGGATTTGGGTTAGGTTGCACATGCATCTGAGGCCGTAAGGGAGGATTATTCTATGGGGAATTGGGAGGTAACTGTAGCTGTTGTTGTTGATACTGGGGTTGGAACTATTGTTGATAGGGGTTCTGTTGGTGAGGGTTTTGATAAGTAAGTTGTTGTTGAGGGCCTCTCCAATATGGGTTCCATTTCCAAGGATGATTATGTTGTTGGGACATAGGTACCCATGCATTGGGATCCTGATAAGGAGGTTTCATATGATTTGGAGGAGGGGCATTCATTTGGCCATATTGAAGCTGATTGTTCACATTATTCCAATAATTATGTGTTGCAGGAGAGAATTGAGGGTTTGTACCTTGACCTCGTGGCTTCCATTGCCTTCTCTGTGTTATTAGATAGACAACCTCTACTTCCTCATTAGTCTTCTGCATTGATTCCTTTACACCTGTTAGGGAGGGACATTGGTCAGTAGCATGATCTAATTCACAAATAAGACATACCTGGACATTGTTCAGTGGGTACTCTCTTAGTGGATGTTTATTTCTGCATTTCAAATAGAAAATGGACAATGCCTGGTCTAATTTTGTTTGTTTCTATTTGACCTGCAAAGTATCAATTTGTGAAGAAAAGGAGTTAATCATTTATGTTTTGAAATCTTCTAACAGATTACCTATTTATGCTCTTGTTTCCCCTCCATTGGCTGATTTCTATACCCTTTAAAAAGTGGTATCCCTAGTAGCTAACTTATTCCTTGTAGATCCTCGAGAGCATCTCTTACAAAGATTTACAATGTCTTCATAGGATTCCTTAGATATATCTCCCTTTCCAATCATATTCATCATATCTAAACAATCATCTCTATCTCCTTTTAGAAAAATAGTTTCAGTATGTCCTTACTCACATCCAAATGTCCTGACCTTTGTAGATTATAATGGAGTCACTCCACAAAATCTTCAAGGGTCTCGTCCTCCTTCTGAGACATCTTGAATAGTTCCTCTCTTTGTTCCCTCGTTCGGCAGTAGTCTTGGTACTTTTTTAGGAAAAGCTTCCTCATTTGTCCCTATGTTGAAATATTCTCTCCTCCAAGGCTCATGAACCATCGTAACGCATGACCCTTCAATGTAGCTGGAAACATTTTAAGCTTCTGTACAGTGGTAGTGTAGTCATAGCTTCTACACAGAATATCAAATTCAAACAGAAACTCATATGGATCCTCAATAGAAAATCCATGGAATTTTGGCAGGGCTGAGAGAGGTATGTTCTTCATAGGATCCATCCCGTGTGTGGGGATATTAGTAATAGGAAATACCAGAGTAGATATAGTATTTTCATCATTTACCTGATCTTTATTGTTCACTGGATCCTCACAGTAGATATCTTCTTCATTATCTCCTTGATTTTCCATACCTTCTCTTTCTCTCCTTAAACACTCAATACAGAAAGTGTCCCACTCCTCTTTAGTGACTATCTTTCCGTTGATCTAAAAAATATTTTCAGTTTCTTCTGGATTTTCCCTATTCCGAGCTACACTTGCTTGATATTCAATATTCTCTAGTGTTGTGTATTGACTTGTTGGTGACAAACCTTTGGCTTTAGCTTCAACCCTTGATGAAAACAATGTTTGAAAATGGGTTAGTTCTGATGAATGAGGAATATGTATTCTTGGAGGATTTGAAGGGAGAAAGATAGATCCCGAAGAAGACTCTGCTCTGGCTATAATCTCATCAACAAAGGTTGGCCTTCCCAGTGCAAGACTCCTTCCACCACGTCCTCTGGCACCTGTAGGGTTAGTATTTCTAGGGATATGTTCTCTTGTTCCTCGATTCATGCAGACTATTCATTCCTAAGAAAAGAAAACTAATGTTCTTACAAGAATCTATAATTATCTTCCCTAGCAATGGCGCCAAAATGTTGTGCACTTTAATTGTCTAAATAATAGATAATTAAGGTGTTCAATATGAATTGTCAAACCCAGAGAAGTTTTGTTATTGTAAGATAATTGTGCATAATCTATGCTAGATTATGAAAGCAAACACTAATCAAGTTGCAGTAAGGTAAACTAACACTTAAAAGAAACATAATTGAAAAGTTGAACACTAACACAAGTTGTTGACACAGCTGGAGTTCTAATCTATTGTTGTGGAATTGAAGTCACACTTGCATAATTGAAATCTAATTTCTAGGAGTAGAATTTGATGAGTGTATAAGAATCCTGGATTATCTAATCTATTTTAATTTTCTATATTACTCTTGGAGAAGGAAGTTTTGTGCTAATTGTTGAAAGAAAGTCTAATTAATTGCAAAAAGGGAATTCACACTTCGATTTACTTTTTCCTGGAAACAGAGATTTAATCTAATGCAGAAAAGGAATTAACTTTCAAAGCAATTCTCCAACAGTATACAAAAATCGATTCTAACTCTCATGAGACACAGTAATGCGCATTAACAGAAAGGGATTGAACTATAACAACAAATGTACTCTAGCAATGCATAAACAGATAAATCATACAACTGTAAACAATCAAAGAAGTTAATCTAAAACTCAGAACAGAGTGGATTCTGTGAGGAAGGTGAACCCTTTCCTTCTCACTGAATCCACTCGAAAAGACTACAGTAGGTTGGAGAAACTCAAATAACTTCTTTATCAAATCACCAAAATGTTCAGATACAAAATGCTTCACTTCACTCTCTATTCCATAGCTAATATCCACTACCTAATGGTTACAAAATCTATGTTATTTAAAGACAGAGACATTCAGTTGAAACGGACTCAGAACAACCTTGAGAATTGGAGATTCTCAAGTTGTTTGTATGATATAAAAGATCTGTTATCATCACAAAATCTAGAAATGATCTTGATCACCAGTTTGAACCAAAACATGTAATAGCCTTGAGGATCCATGTTTAGGATACGGATTTGAATGATATACCATCTTCCAGGATTAGTGGGAATCTGTTGCAGCAGTTGTAACAACTTCCAAGAAAGGTGCGCAATTTTTGCAGTCGTGTAACAACATGCATAACTGGCACACAACTATAGCAACTGGTGTAACAACAATGATATTTCTTCAAGACATGGTTGTTTTTCTTTAATCTACACATTTTGATCATTAGTTGAACATTCATGGATAAAATATGAGAAATGCTACCAATCAAACATGTTAAGTAAATAAGAATACAAAATCAAGATCAATGATTCATACCTTGGGAAAAAGGTCTTAGAAAATAGTATATTAGGCATTTTAGCATGGAAACGATAAGGTTGAATGAGAAAAATATATAGTTAAAAAGGGACATTTCTGGGTCCTAACACTACTGAATACAAAACTTGAAAACAACAAACCTAGACTGTACAATATTGTACAAGGAACCGCACAATCTTATGGCTCATGCATAGTACTAGTTCAAGTAGATCCCATTGCTAGGCTCTAACCAAGAGTCTCTTCAATAGTCAACCTGAAAATTCTCCCAAAAGGGAAGAAAGAACAAACCATGGTTGAAGTATTCCCATGGTATAGAAACCGTAGTCATGGCTTCAAGGATAGTCTCATCCAAAGACAATTCAATATCCAAGAAATAACGTAAACGAGGATGATTGACAGTCCCAAAGGGTGAAGCAAACTAACCATATTCCATATGAATATGGAGATTTTGGTCAGGGTTTGAAGAGTCTATCAACAAAGAATCACAAGCACAAAGGCTTGAGGATATACAAATAGCAATATTAGAATCAAAAGGAAACTCAATATCACTTGGACCAAAAGGAGGAAGAAAGGGCTCCCATTCCCCCACTGGATAAACCAATGTATCAATTGTTGAGACCAAGTCGCAAGAAGGAAAACATGATTGAAAAAGTTCCTTCTTAGGAGAAATTGGACACCAAGGATAAGACGCCACATAATTTACCTGTGGAGGGTTAGAGTCTACACGAATACTAGGAACATATAAAGGGGAAGCCTGGACTGGCATCTAATTAGGATGGTGATTATCATATGCAAATTGGTTGATAGTGACAATCCCTCCATTTTGAGGGAAATGCATCACCTGAAAGAGCATGTACACCACAATGTTCATAGCATATACATAATCATGACCAAGAAGCATATTGAAATCTAATGGGCCTTGCAGCACTATAACATCAATAAGGAAAGTATTCCCACCTAATGAGATAGGAAACTAAAGAAGAATCCACAAATACTCACTAGGACGTCTGTCAAAATCCAATAGCTCATGCGAAGAAGACACAATATCGGGAGAACCCAAATCTTGTCAAGCCAAGGAGGATAAAATACTTGCGATGGCTCCTTCATCTACAATACTTCAGTAAATGTTTTTTGAATTAACTTCAACCCTTATTTGAAAGGGTGTAGAAGAAGGAATATGAGGCTCAACAAGCTCATTCCAATCAAAGGAAACCATCCTAGGGCTTAGAGGGGTTGTGCTCGAAGTGAGCAAAAGGCCCCCTTGTTATGAAAGTATTAAACTAGAAATTCTAAAAACATAGTCGATAGACACATCACTCCCCATAAGAAGAGTGGGATCAACTAAATATTTCATAGATGTGACCACTTTGGTAGACTTGACACTCTCCAATCCAAGAGTGTGATCAACCGAAGATTGCATCGACATGACCACTTTGGTAGACTTGACACTCTCCAAGAGAAGAGTGGTATCAACCAAAAATTGCATCAGCATGACCACTTCCTCAACCACTGGCTTAATAGACTACGAGCCAACATGGTATAAAGGTGCATAATCCCCACAAATAGGAGTGGTATCAACCAAAGATTGCATCAGCACGACCACTTCATCCACCAAAGGATGAATAGATTGTGGGGAAACCAAAGAAGACTCAAAATCAGAAGATCTTGCAGACATGGACCACAATATTCGTGCCTCTAGAATGCCAGGGCACAGATGAGTAAGGTGATCTCCCTTGAAAATATTACAAGGGAACTTAGGATTACATCCTAACTATCTAGTTTTCTCAATAGAATCAATGCCCCGAGAATTACTAGTAGTGGTTGGTTGCTTGTCCTCAACATGACGCACAAAGGTTGTTGAAAACTCTCCAACATGACTAGCAGAGGTTGGTTGTTGAATTCAAGTATGACTCGTAGGGACTAGGTTTGTGCCCCCAACATGAATTGCAGTGTTTGGTTGCACATCTTCAACATGATTTGCAGATGTTAGTGATTGGTTGATAACATGAATCATAGAGGTTACAGACCTATCACCAGTATGACTAGCAGTGACTAGACTTTTCCCCCCAACATGACTTACAAAGGCTGGGTGCTCGCCCCCAACATGACTTACAGAGGCTAGGTGTTTGTCTTCAACGTGACTTGCAAGGGTTGATGACCTATCTCCAAAATGAATCGAAGAGGTTGGTGACTTCTTCTTATTATTATTCCTCTTTCTGTTTCATTTAAACTTCTGGTTACACGTATATATTCTTTCAGTGGAGAAGGAAGAAGGAGGACAAGAAGAATTTGTTGACGAAGGAACATCAACATGATTACCATGACATAAGGTTCTTAACTGAGAACCATAAAGAACATTAGGGACATTTGGAATGGTACCCAACCAAACTGGTAGTCCTACATTCAACCCAGGAACTTTCAAAGTGGCCATAAAAGGAACACCAATGTTTCCAAAGAAACGAAAAAGCAAAAGAATCTCCTTGCAAAGGGGTTCCTTGGTTGGTATCATCAGTAAATTTTCCCATGAATATCTTATGAATAGGTTCTTCTCTTGCAGGATAATTCAAGTTCTTAAAAGTGTCATACATTGACTCTGGTAAATTAGTGGCACAAAATTATATGTCTATAAGAAGGCAACTTCTCATTTCTAAGAGGAAGACCCAAAATTCCTCACAACTTGTGGAGTGGTCGGTCTACCACCTTAGGTCAGAGACCCAAATAAATGATTAAGTAACTCGCTATGGAAAAATAAGGATCATAGAGCACACCACTAAAATGTCCCTAAATACAAATCAACCAAAAGGTAGGAAGAATAGTTACGCCAACCAACACTAGAGCAACTTACTGGTGCAAGTGTAACTCGAACATGGAAACACCCTCCAGGTATACTCTGTGAATCATGGTCCAAATTTTTCCCTAGGTACCGCAGTATGCCCCCACAATCAACTATGTAAGTACCTATAAAAAGGAAACTAAGTTTCCATCTCGCAGTCAATCACCAGGTGGGTACAGTCGATAATTAGGCAGATCATATGAACAGGATAACTATGTCCAAATCCTTTCAAGTTTACCAAAAGTAAATGCTTTGGAAGACAACTGAGGATATCGAATGGATTTGAGGTCCATGAAGATCATAGTCATATGCAGTCAATAGAATCTCAGGAATGACCCTCAAATATGATCCCCACTATGCTTGGTCTGGCTTTGGAGGGGATATCTCCTCCGCCTTTCCTCACGCAACCTCCTATTTATCCCCTGTGTTAGAGGGATATCATGACTAACTTTTACGAGAATTGGAATTTAACACTCCTTAACTTAGATTCTTAAGTTTTTTTAGCGGCCTTGGAGAGTTTCCTCTCCACATCTAATCCACGGCCCTAAATCCTAGTCTAATTGGTGTACCCTACAAACAAAAAGGTCTAATTGATTTTAAATTATAAGTTCATTTTAGTGGTTATTTTGACTCAAAGAGTATGGAAGTGAAACTAATGTTGTTTGAGACTCTTGAAAAAATGAAACTTATAAGAACATTGGAAAAGAAAATTTTACACTAATCCTTCAAATGAAAAGAGTTTCAAGAAATAAAATGCTTGAACAATCCTCCAAACCTAAAGATGCAATCTTTTCTCATTTCCATGCAAAATGCACAATGCAACTTTTGAGTGAAACAAAAGAGAAAATGAAATTATTTTCTTTTGAAATGTTTTCAAGATGAGAAGAAAACACAACCCTATGATAATTTCTTTTTCTTTTTCAAATATCAATGCAAAGAAAGAAAGAGACCTAACTAGCATAAAAACTAGGTTTTTTAATTTTCTTTCAATCAAAGAAAAACTAACAAAAGATGCTAAAAGAAACTACAGAATACATGATTCATGGGCCCTCGTGGCCATGACATGGGATTTTTTTTAAATGTAACTCATTTTTCTTAAAATTCAAGATAAAAATAATCCAAAAATGCTTGGAAACACTGAAAGACAAAGAAATCTATACAATAGGATTTATTTTCATTTTCATAAACAATTTGAGCCTTGAACCTAGCCAAACAATGGTCAACGAAGGCCTTTGGAACTCAGGAAGATCTGAGGAACCAAAGGCTTCCTAAAATAAAAGGAATGTTTTTGAAAAACCCCTCAAGATGGCAGGCACGCATGTTGTGCATAGTCATAGTGCATATGTATGCAGTTTGTGTATATAGAAGAACACACATGTACACGGTTTGTTTATAGAACAGGGTGCATACATGACTGAAAATTCTCAAAAAAAGAGAAGTATTCAGACATACCACCCAAATCAGGGAAGTTGGTAAGAACCTAGAAGGTGACCAGAGACCCAAACAAACTCAGAAAACTCAAAAAAAAAAAAATAGGTATTCAAGCCAAACAAAAATATCCTAACAAGACCCTAGAGAAATTCTCCAATGGAGTCACCAACTCTTCTATGGGGAAAATCCCCCTAGTCTGGGTCTAGAGACTAGGCAGAGCCTTGATACCTTGAAATATAGAAAATGTTATATTCTACCTCAAACCACACACAACCTTACGATAATTAAGGGAAGAGAAATAAGATAGAAACGTGTACCTTAAGTCCTTATGGTTGATGACGATCCCTTCTGATTGTTGTATGTTCCAAGACTGCAGGCATCCTCCCAAAGCTGTCCTAAAACAATGGTATAGAACAATCTAGGACAACATATACTTAATTATCAATATTATATAAATAGTTAGTTATTCATGAGAAGATTCATAAACATAAACACATAGACATAAGATCTAGGACAAGAACTTTTCTCTTTTATTAATAAGAAAATTGGAGGTTACAACCTAAACTTTGTTGGTGTCGCTCCATGAACCTTGTCTGGGTTCCTCTACTATGTCTCCAAGTGCATTATTCCCAATACTATCTTCACCACCAACATGTCAATACAAGGGGAAAGGATGGCTGGTATAATGAAGATGGATGGAAGGGAATGTTGAGGATAAAACTCAGAGCAAATGCAGAAGGCTTGGGAAACAAGGGAGAAAATTTGGTAGAGTTCTCTTGCCTCTAGTTTGATATGTCCAAATGACCCCCCTAGGGCCCTTTTTATATGATAAAAATATGGTTAATTCGTTTCCAGAAGGGCTACATGAGGTAATATGGTTGAAAAAACCTAAGATAGCTCGTAAACTCCATTGGAAAGCACGGATTTTATATTTTTTTGTCACATTTTATAGTACATGCATGCTTTTAGTAATGAAGCAAGCATATGTATGCATGTGTTCAGGTATGCATCTATTTTATGTACACGCTCTGCATATACAATAGTGCATGTATGCCAAGAAAAAAAAAATATTTAGAAGAACTCCATCAAAATGGGTTGGTAGATGTATGAATGAGTAGGCCAACATCAAGGATTCATAGAAGTGAAATTTTGAGCTATAACACTTTGACCATGATGTCTGATTTATTCCCTAAAATACCACTATAATATCCATAATAATATCATTCCATATAGTGGTTAGGATTGGAAGCGGTTGCAATTCCCCAAGATTCTGAACTATCTCCCCTTTCTTCCATTGACATGTCTCATATGAGGGTAGAAAAGTATAAATCTCTTTGTCCATTCTTTCCCAAAGGAAAGAGTGCGTAATGTGTTTATATGTTTTGTAAAAGCTAGATTGACCCACTATAGGTTATGAATGCAACTTTTGTAACACCCTTGGTTTCAAATTCAAATTCTAGATCAGAAAAATGCACCCTTTATACTTCAAGGTATCGTGCTACCAAGTGTAAACCTTAGGTGGATTGAGGTCCTCTTGATTCATATGGACGAGTTTAAGAATAGAGTCATTGGTCCTCCATTCTTGGTGGGATTTAGTGATCCAATCAGGCATAGGTAATGATAAGGCTAGTAAAAAACCTTCCTCCTCATATTTTCAAGATAAAATATTCACCGCCACATTCTCTTTTCCTTTATTATAGATGATCTCATAATCTTACCCAATCATCTTAGTGACCCACTTGTGTTTCTCTAGTGATGACAATATCTGCTCCATAAACAATTCTAAGCCATGCTGATCTATTTTTATCTGGAAATGACTCCCAATGAGATATGGTGTCCAAGTATCAACGACATGGAGGATGGCCATCATCTCTTTCTCATATGTAGACTTACCCAATTTTTTCCACAAAATTGTTTACTAGTGAAATCCAAGGTTCATCCTTGTTGCATGAGTATGGCTCCAAGGCCTTAGCTTGAGGTATCACATTCCAACACAATTGTTTTATTGAAATCAAGTATGGCTAGTATAGGAATCATACACATGGATTATTTTAAGGTTGAGAACTCTTTCTCGACAACCTCATACTAAATGAAGGCATTATTTTAAGAAGGGCAGTGAAGGGTACAATAATTGACTCACAATTCTTGAAACTTTTCCTATATTATATCGTAAGTACTAAGAACCTACATAATATTTTGAGATAATTAGGGGATTTCCAATCTTTCATGGCCTCAATATGTTGGGATTGAATGACACCCCATCCAGAATGGCAATGTGACTCAAGTATTCTACCTCTGAAGTGCCAAAATAACATTTTCAACACTTAAGGAATAACTAGTGGTATTGGAGGAGATGGAGGGATTTTTCAACATGCATCACATGTGATTTCCATGTTTTTCTATAGATTAGTATATCACCAAGTAATAAAATCACAAAATTGTGCAGTAATGGTTGTAAAATATTTTTCCCGAGGCTCTAAAAGGTGAAGGAATAATTGCAAAGTTAGAAGGGTATCACTAAAAACTCATAATGTCCTTCGTGCGTGAAGAAGGTTGTCTTATGGATGTCCTCCTCCTTAATTCATATCTAGTGGTATCTCAAATGGATATTCAATTTAGTGAAGAACTTGGAACCATGAAGCTCATCTAAAAAATAATCAATAATAGGAATAGGAAATTTGTCCTTGACCGTCAACTTATTTAGAGCATGAAAATTAAGACACGTATTCCTATTTCCATCTTTGTTTTAGACCATTTTCACAAGTGAGGAGTAAGGGATCGTACTTGGTTTGATGAATCAAGCCTCCAATAGTTCATGAACAATATTTTCAATTTCATTCTTTTGGTCAAAAGGATTCTTATATGGACACACATTATGTGGTTAATTGCCTTAAATCAAGGGAATACTATAATAATGCTCACTACATGATGGGATTAAGTCAAAGGGAGTTTAAAATAACTATTGATGTCTATGTGGGACCAACTATAAATCAGGGTGAAATTACTATGGTGGGTTTTACATCACTTAGTATGTCATTGAATTGGGAAACAATGCCAGAGTGGCCTTTCTTCAACAATTTATCCATATGATAAGAGATAAAAAAATTCACAGGAGTTGGACTTCATCCCCTTGTGGGTATGGATTTTACCATCTTTAGTAAATATCATGTATAATTCTTGCATGTCCATGGTTACTAGGCCCAATGTTTTAACCATTTTTCTCCATGTAATACATCACAACTGCCCATTTCAATAGAAAACATGTTATATTTGAGATGATAATCCCTAAGTTGGAGTTTCACCTTATCACATTTTCCACCATACTTAATTATACCTCCATTGGCTATCATAATTTTAAAATGTACATAACAATGAGTTTCCTTTGCCACTCTCCTATGAACAAAATTATGGGTGCTACCACTATCAACTAAAACAATCACATTTATATTTTTTGTGTATCCAATCAACTTGAGTGTTTGAGGAGTTGACATGCATGGAAAAACATGAAGTGAAATTAGGGGTTTCTTTCAAGGTGGTTATAGAATGGGACCATTCCGAGGAGGAGGTGTTATGTCCTTGAATTCCATATTGGGAGTGGTTTCTTCATGAATTTTCTTAAGGTCGTTAGTTTTGTACACATCCATTTTAAATAATTTTTATTCTTTGAATTTATGCCCTTTGGAAAATTTCTCATCAAAATTATAAAAAAGTCAGAGGTGTTAACACTTAACCATTTCTTCCTAAGATAACATGTGGACCCTCAAGGGATGAGATAGGGGGAAAGTGGTAGTAGACTCATGTTGATCCATTTTCATGTCTCAAACTTGTACTTTATTCTTAAATTATGTTATGTGGAAGAGCTCTCCTTTCATCCCAATCCATAACCCTCTGCATCTCGCACAAGTTCTGTATCTCCTCATTACTTCACAGAATAACCATACACTTTCAACACTTGGTATTTTTTATAACTTGTGCTATGCGGAGAAGCCTTTCATTATATTCATTCTATGCTCTCTACATCAAGTCTATTCTCCACACTCTTCACAGGTACTCATTTTACTTTTCCCGCATGAGATGATACTTAGTCTACTTTTGAATTTTGTTTCATGCAGAGAACTCAACATAAGACCACTTATCAATAACACTTTCCCTCCACATAAACCCTTTCTCCACAACAACCTTTTCCCCTCATTAACTCTTCCCACATAACTCCACCCCCCTCTATTGCATGACCTTATACCTAGTCAATTATTGAATTATGTCCCATGTGGAGAACTAGACACAAATCCATTTCTCTCTACATTAAGTCCTCCCACATGAATCACTCCTTCGCATGTATTGATGCTCCACATTACTACCAAACTAATGTCCCATGCTTATCATTTTTCCCACTAGGAAACCTTCACGATTGTCATTATCGAGGTTATTTATGGTGCATTTATGATTTCCCGATTCACAAGGAAAAGATGGTTGTCAAAAATAAATGAGGCTTAACCATCACACTTTCCCAAAGACATTTTTCTTATGAAGGATAATTACTGTTAATAGTTCACATGCATTCTGGAGGAAAGTGTACATATTGAAAGGATGATTCATTAAGTACCATTAATTATTTTATCTCTTATCAATTAAATCTCTATAATTTATATTAATAATATTCACATATATAAAAGTGTATTGGAAAGAGTGGGAAAGATATAACTATAAAAAGAGGGAACCTTTCTCCAAAGATATTTCTAATTCCCTTGCTCACTTGGAAAAAAACTTTCACCAGTCTACAACTGATTGGTGGTATTCCAGCCTCACCCCCAAAGAAAAAACTCGCCAATAAGATTTGGAAAAATAGTCTAGCTAAGGTTGGTTGCATTCCCAAATTTTTTGATTTCAAAGAATTAGTTTTCTAGTATGCAAGTAAATTTGACTCAAAGTACATAATGATTCAAATTGTTGTTGAAAGAAGGAACATGTTCTGCTAACTCCAAATGTACTCAGTAAAATGTTGTGACTCCCCACTCCAAGAAAATTTCTCAAGCTTCTAAACATTGACTCTTTTCTGGATGCACAAGGTGGCAGAGTGAACTTGTTGAAGGAATTCCTGGAACAATATTTTGCAATTCCATCCAATACAACTCATATTGACATATTCCTATTAGTTGATCCCTACCAGAATTTTTATTGTCTTTTATCATGGCTTGTGGGATAAGATTCTACATCCTACAATCCAAGGTATGCTATGTATGTACTACACTTATTTGTTCAGATGAAAGAAATATTTGACTAGGTTGAAGTCATTTCTAATGAAATTTCTTATCATCTTTCTAATTATGTGAAGAAAAATATGTTTTTCATGACTTTGTATTTGGTATTTTATATGGTGTATTGTAATGTATTTGAGGGATTTCCTCCAAGGGGTAATGTATATATTGGTAATGACCCAGGTAAGTTATGGTACCCTATATTATGGAGACATAAGGAACCATTTCACTTCTTTCAAGTACAAGATAAATTCGTCAAGGAATTTAGACACATTCTATTTGGAACACAAGTCATGATACTTACACAAGAAGCTTTTAACTTTCTCAAAGGAAAATGGATTTACGTGTATGAGGAAGAATCTATTTACATCATGTTGTATAGGTTTGAAGGAAATTATTTCTTTCTTCCCATTTGTTTTGTGATAGATATTTTTTTGTTGAAGTCTATAGGAAATATAAATCATGGTCTTCCTTATTTGAAAAGAAAAGGAAGAAACAATATTTACCTTCAAAAATAGAATGAAACAAATAAAATATGGTTGGATCACAAGGATAGAAGTCATTTGATAATTAATTGCAACTTGTAAAAGGATGGAGGGAAAAATAAGTGACTTGTTCCAAAATTAAATTGACATAGTTAATTACGTTGAGGGCCCACCACTGATTAGAGAATCCACATTGTTAACCGGGGAACAACTAGAATATGAGTTAAACATAATCAAGATTTCATGGGGTAGTGAATTTGAAAACCTCACTGTTACACATTATTTTCATCACCCTTATGATCGTTAATGATGTAAGCCTATCCTTTTTCTTGAGAAGGATCAATGGCCTGAATCCTTGAAGAAGAATGAAGACACATTTTCCCAGAGAGATGGAATTATACTTTTCCTTTGTCAAAAAGCTTATAAAAAGGGATTGTCTCACCTTGCTTAGTGTTAAAGGTGTGATGATCTAGGATCTTTGTAGGTTGCACCACAATGTCTTGTGACATCATCGCAGTCTTCTTAGTGTTAAGGATGCGATGATTTTTTTACGAAGGAAAAAGATGAATTTCTCAAAAGTTCTAGAATAGAAGCTCCGAGGGTGAGGTGGCCTTCGATCGGTTTGGATATAATTAGCATCCATGATATCTTGGGATCATTCTAACCTCCTCACCCTATCCTTTTCATCCTATAAAAGGAGAGGATTTCTCATGGGTAAAGTTGGATTGAGTTGGCTAGCTTTTGGTGTGAGCTTGAGTAATTTTTGTGGCTTTGAGCTTTGCTTTGTAAAGATAGATTGTTGATCTCAGAATCTATGGAGAAGAAGTGTGTGGGAAGAAAGGAATTATTGGAAGGGACCTTACAACATCAAGGCATTGTTTGTATTCTCCTTTTCATATCTTTAATACAGTAATTAATTTCTTCCCTATATAAGCATCTCATATTCTATTGTATAATTTCTTGATCATATAAATAGACTTCATTAGAATACATATATCTTTGTTTTCCCTCTTTGTTGGTTTGTGATTCTTAGACAGGTTGAATATTATGAAAACAAAAGGAAGGAGCTAAAAAGGCGACACTAGCGAGGACAAGCGTCGTTTAAAAGGTATGTCACTTGTAACTCATTAGACTAGTTTATATGATGATGAAGTTTAAGGCAAAGTGTTCATTATGTTCTGTTTTGTTCTAATTTCCTATGAGAATTAGGGAGATCTGTTTGTGTACGCACGTACCGATTTATCCGATAAAAAAATTGGCGACCATACTAGGGAACATATTGTTTTCCTAGATTTTCTTTCTTTCTTGCTTTGATTTCCTGGGTTCTTTTTTCTGAGTCACTGGGAGATCTAGATGAACTCTTTGACTGTTTAAATTCACTGGAAAACCTTCTTTCTTTTAATTTTTTCCATTTTTCCTTTGATATTTGCACCCTGCTTTGAGAAACAGTGCAACGATATAGGATCGACACACCCTTCCTTTAGAAACAGTGTGTCTTCGTCATACTGTACTTTTCTTTGGCCCGCAACGATCTAGGATCGTCGCACTGTGTTGGTTGGTAGGTCGCGACAATTTTGTGAAATTTTTTACTTTTTGATGGTTTTCCTTGCCTAGATCTGTGATAAGTGTTTGGGGCAATTTGTTAGGTCTAATTACAATCTGCTTGACAAGATTTGAATATGCTTTTAGCCTTCTTTGATTTGTTTTATCTTGTGTTCTTTTGAAAGATTTGATCTCTTGCTTTGAGTGTCTTTCAGTTACCAAGAATTGTTTTTTCTTTAGAATTGTTTAGTGAAAGAACTTCTTTTTATTTTATTGAATGGTTCGCGTTAAAAGAGAAAATTTGTTTGGGTTTCTTTTTTTTATAGATATTTACTATTTCTTTTATCTATCTTTAAAAAAAAAAATTAATTTCTTGCTTTGCATTAGGTTGGGGGCATCTTTGCATTTGAAGTAGCGAAATTGCATGGTTTTTGCCATTTTATTGGTGTACAGTCTCTTTGACTCATTTCTTTAAGATATTAATATTGATGAGTTTAATAACAATTTTGGGACATTGTGCATCTAGGAATGATAAACATTTTCTCCTTCTCGTAATATAGCTTTCATCGAAGTGAAATATTTGCATTCTCATTTCTTTGCATTGTTTAGAGTCAGTCAAAACATCATTTAGTCCATGCCATTTTCCTCTTGAGTAAATAACATCCTTAAAATAAAGCGCTGATAAAAAGTGATTAGACTTTTTTTATATTTTCTGGTATAAAACCTACATTATCTTAGGTTATAGGGCTTTGGAATAGGTGTGAAAGATAACTTTGAAAAGATGCAAAAAAACATAGTATCTTGTGATAGGGAGAGTTAAATCCAATTATTACATTTTGTCCTGGAATCCCTTCTAACACAAGGGTCAATCACGAGGTCACATTAGGGCCAGAAGAGTTACTCACCCTACATTGTTGGTCTTAGTGTAGAGATTGCGCTTATTATTGGGGGTTGCTTGAGAATAAAATCCTATGGGGACCTTCTCGAGCTGATTTCAGGCTAGATACCCTACCTTTGTGTGTGGATCAGACTGTCGACTATTTCCCCAAGCATCATTGTTGTAATTGGTAACCTTTGTAGCCTATATTTTTAGGGTCTTTACACAATGTGACTGTGGAGGAGAAAGTATTCATGGTACCTAGAATCGACGTTTGCCAAAATCACTCGGGCTCCTTGGAGGGTATACCCACGATTATGTGTGGGAGATTGTACCAGGGTGTAAGTCTGTTAAGAAGGTCATCAAGGTAACTTTTCCACTCGCTCTATCTCATCCCTTTCTTATGTTGTTCTAGCGATGTTGGATTTCATCACCAACGAGTGTGTTCATTGTGAGAAGGTTTTGTTTGTTTGCTTGCTTCCTGGATTTTTATCATGTGTTGCTTATTTTTCCTAGCAGACTCTAGGTTGGATCTGTGTTTAATAACATCAGTTCCCGAAATGACCAATGAAGCAACCCCTGCTCTAGGGGAACCTTTTTTTTTTCCTTCTTACGAAAACGTTGGTCCTCCTTACATCGTTACTTTGAGCCTTCCAGGTCTCACAATTGGATTACCAGTATGGTTGTTTTCTAATCCGATAATCCTAAATGCAACAAGTGCTTCGTTTGTAATAAATTCCCCCCAAGAACTTCAATCTCATGTTGATCCTTCACCTTCTTCACCAGTAAGATATCCTTTGCCTTCTTCACTTGCAAGGTCTTCTTTCGTTTCATCTTCTTTTCCTAGTGAAATCTCTAAAGCTAGTAACTCGGTGGATAAGAAGAAGAAGAAAAGGAAGATTAAGAAAGAAGAAAAATAAACAAGGGTATTAACTTCCAACCACTGTTATACATGTTGGAAAACAACTAGTTACTGATAATTTTGCTGGGAGTTTTGATGATCCCAAAACAATCAAAATGACCTGTAAGCCCAAGTACCCTTGTAGGCTTTGTAAGGGTAGTCATCTTTGTTATCACTGAAATTTCGTCTGCAAATGGTTATAGGAATCCAACATCTTCAAACAGCTATGAGTTCACCCATGGACCAAAATTACCAAAAACACATTTCCAAAAGGTCCAAAACTATACAACCAGTTATAAAATCAAGATGTGTTATGACTACATGGGGCGCGCGCACACATGCTCCATAAAGAAATGCAGGATAAGTGCACATGCACACAATGTGCGACTATGGATGGTAAAAGCCGTGCACACCTGAGAATGACACATTTATGATGTTGGTCGGCCTCCCACCCACTTCTGGTTTAGCTTCCAAATCAATTTGAAATCCAAATTTTGGATGGATCTAGCTGGGTGGCTAGTCAAATACCTAAAGGTTCCTTAAATAGCCCCTTTTCACACTAAAATATGGTTGCACAATACCTCAAAGTGGTGCTATAAAACAAGGCCATGGGTGCACTACATTTTCAAGGAATTCATTTGCAAGGTTATGATGCTACTATTCTCTTGGGGAAACCTATTTTCTCATCAAGAGCATACTAGCACCATTCTATCTGGGAAATCTGAATCACCTTTTGAGTGGGTTAGCTTGAGATTCTTTCACCATTTCTTTCAAGTTTCCAAGTTGTAAGAAGATATCAATCTTGGGGGTCCAAGAGCCTGCCCTTGGAGGAAGAAGGGACCCAAAGTCCCCTTTCTCTTTGGTGTTTTCTTTTCACTAATACAATACTTTCCATTGGTGACATGACTCTTGCTTGTTTCTTGTTCTTATGTCCTTATGCACAATAGTTTAGTTGTTTTTTCCTCTCCTAGTTTAATTCTTAGCTTAGTCTTTTATGTTTATTCTTCTAACCCTTTCCTTTACTGATGTCTTGCTTAGCTAACTCAACTAAGCTTGTAAGCACCTTTATTTTGCTCATTTAGGTGACAAAAGAGGTGCAAAAGATTGATGACTCCACTAGGGAAAGGTATCAATTTCCTACCCCATTCGGGTTATTTTAGCTCTTCTTTTTACTTATTTAACCTGTAGGTACCATAACCGGCCCAAACCGAGTGCAAAACATCAAATTAAAAGCTGATTTGAGAGAATTCCATCCGGAATTTTCTTCACGGCTGTGTGATAGCTGTGCATGGGTTTATTGGCCCACAGTCACGCATCATGCGCACGTGTGCCAAAATCACTACATTACTCAGTGCCTTCCCCTCAAAAATATTTTTCATTTCGCGTATTGGCGCTTAGAGCGCCTCTGTCTAGTCTGAAACCTACACACCTGTGTAAAAAGCACACATTGTAAGCTTTTTTATGATCTGTTGAAGGCCCATAACCTTCTTAAAGATGATTCCACGCATGTTGTAATATGCACCACACTTACATTCCCTCTCATATAAAGGGATTAGTCAAAACACATAGGCACTTAGGGATTAAAAATCATTATTTTTCCTTTTTTTTTCTTTTTATTTCACCACATGGATGGCTTGCTTTGACTAAAAGTTGGAATCATTCTACATCACATATAAAACTTGCATTGGGACT
>JASDQU010100823.1:211872-234137 GCA_032191745.1 Picea mariana | reverse complement strand
GGAATCATTCTACATCACATATAAAACTTGCATTGGGACTAGAAATTGGATATCAAATGTTGAGTATGCTCTTCTCTCGTGCTCCAAAGCGATCTTGAGAATCAGAAAGAGGTTGAAAGACAATTTCATCTCCCTTAAAAAGATAAAATCTTTAGGAGAGGACAATAGCCCCCTCAGGACTCCTCTTAGTTTATTTTTCAAACACATCTTGAGATTGTAATGGGCACATACATGCCCACATGCTACAAAGATAGGATAGTGTTTAAATTTACTTTCTTAGATTAAATCACTAGGGAAGTTTAAAGGTTTTGTAACGGGCCCATACATGCCCACTTGATCACAATCTAGGATAGTTTCAAAGATTTCTTAGATTAAATCACATTAGGGAGTTAAAGGAATAGTAAAGGACCCGCATGTCCACATGCTAGCTTCCTAGGGACTTTTGAACTTCACAAGGTTGTACCAATAACATTTAGCTAAATAGGTAATCAAAGACTTGTAAGGACCAAGCGAAGTCCACATGTAGCAAGGTGACACCTAATTCATTAAAAAATTGGCACACTTTCACTCATTCACACACAAAAGTCACTTCTCACTCACATAGTTTTGATCTCAAAACGTGGAGGTTGAAGTAAGTTTCCTCCAAAGGGATTCTGAAACACCCCACTCTTTTCTTGACGAAACTATCCACTCCCACTTAATTTCAACGAGATTGGCTCATACCCCCAATCTCTCAAACAACCACATCTAAATTTTTTCTAAAAACTCACTAAGTTTTCCTCCACAGAAAGTGCCAAAAGAAATCTTTTAGTCTAGCTAGGATTTCAGGGATAGGCATCCAAATAACTCCCCGTTATCTGGTTCTAACATTTTCAAAGCAATAGAAGTTGTCAAATAGGGAACTTTAAATCCTCCAAGTCAAGTGTTCCTAATACCATAAGGCAGGGAGATACCCATGAAGGGTTGAAGGATGAGGTCCTATTGTTCTGTGTGTCCCCCCTTGAGGCACCCACCTCTTGGACGGGATCCCACCTGTGACCCATTTCTTAAGATGAAAATCTAAATGTTGCACTTTGACCGAGGTACCTAATGACCAAATTTTAGGACATCAACCCAGGTGGAAATTGTGGGCTGCAATTGTACCTTGATCGGATTTTTTGTGGCTATTGGGAAATATCACCTGTTCTTTTGGGATATGCCCCCTCTACCCCTCATTATAAATGATTGCTTCATCCTTCACTAGTTTCTCTTCCGGTGGCTTCAGACCCCATTGTCGAGTGCTATTGGAAGGTCCAATGTTATTTTGAGAGGAAGAACGTTAAGTCTTTTAGGACACGAGCATTTGTTTTCTTTGTTCCCCCATGTGAACAAAATTCACCTATCCACATATATGCTTCTTTATCAAAACACTTTATGTATGATACCCTTCGAATTACATTTGATTTGGATATATATTGTGTAAAGTTCAAAAATTGCAGCAAAAACTCTGGTTTATTTATTACTCTCACCACCATTCGCACACATTCACTCAGCTAGTTAGACATCATAGGGGATCCACAGAACCCCCATCATTCCAGATGCTTGCTAAATCTCCCTTCTATTCTAGGGGGAGTTCCTAGTCTTGCCAACTCATCAGCTCCACCTTCTCACACTCTTGTGAGTACCATTGTCTTGGGATCAACTTTGGTTGGTTCCACCTTACTTGGGTCCAATTCCCAAGGTCCACCTTCCACTCACTCTCCTTTACATGAAAGTAGGGGGCCAACTTCCTCTCAAGGCGGAAGTACAAACCCACCTAGTGCCCTCCAAGGATCAGGTACTCAGAACACTCACACTTTGGCCAGAACTAATCCTACGCCACCACCCCATATGCCATATTTAGCCTCCCTCAACATACTGGATCTGACTAAACTCACTAATGATCTCATATTTCACAACCCCACATGGCCTGCAATGCCTACCAAACTCCCTTCAGACATCCCCAAGTTTGAAGGAAAAGCAGGAGATGATCATGCCAACCATATCATGACATTTTTAAGGAAAAGCAGGACAATTCCATCCGATTGAGGTTATTTCAATGTACACTCGCTGGCCCATCTGTCGAATGGTATGTCGAAGAAAAATATGGGTCCCACATGACTCTTGAATCCTTAGCCAAAGCATTTTGGACCTTCTTTCAATTACCCATTTGTCATGACAATGGCCTTGAACTACTCTTAGATTTCAAACAAACCGCCTCTACACATATTTCCAAC
Organism: Picea mariana; assembly: GCA_032191745.1. Taxonomy (NCBI): domain Eukaryota; kingdom Viridiplantae; phylum Streptophyta; class Pinopsida; order Pinales; family Pinaceae; genus Picea; species Picea mariana. Next base: position 231,882 of record JASDQU010100823.1, on the reverse strand, counting down.
CACATCCACGAATGGTGTCAGCAATGTAGCCTCTGCAAAGCTGACGCTACCCCCCAATAGTGTCTCAATTGGTTCCTCAAATCACTTGTTTCCCTCCTTGCCAAAGATGTGGCTGCCACCTTCCCCTAGACCGAAGAAGAAGCCATTACCAAGACCCAACATTTCAAACTCATCTATGCCCAGTCCGGATACCTATACGTGGTACTCCCGGACGCCCCAAAACTCATGCCATTTGGCCAAGACAGACTTGGGATGTCTCACTCAGCAGACGGATTGATTGGTAACACTACACACCACAACCCACCGCCTCAACAACCACCCATGTATGGCTCACCTCAATATCCACTGGCATATGGAGGAATCCCTTATTATCCTCCTCCACCTTATCAACAACCATACCCTATTGCCTTGACTCCACCCATAGGTGGACCCCTACCGACACCCTTAAACCACCCACCTATCCAACGAAGTGTCAGTACTCCCTCTACCTCGGCCTATACCCTAAGCACTAGTGAAAGCACCATACCCTCCTATGTACCTTATGGAAAATCGCCTCAACATAATCCGTACTTTCCATTTTCTGGCCCCCCATAGCCTATGGCTCCACCACAAGGACCACCACACATTGGGGTTAATTTTTTTCAACCCTCTCTCATTCAGCAATATCAAAATTTTTAACAGATGAACACGACAAATCCACCCCATCAATTGAACAATACCAAAAAGAAAGGAAAAAATCGTAACAATAATAATCCGGGACCAGGAGGAAACTAGAACCAACCCCAACAGAACCAGTCTATCGGGGGCAACCAAAACCAAGGGAATCAAAACCCCCAAGGGGAAAAAAACAATAAACGTCAAGGAAGGAACAACAACAATGTTAGGACCACCTTCCCTTGTGCCCTTTGTGGTGAGTTTGGTCACTATACTCACCATTGCCCCCAGATCGCTGACTTTAAACGGATGAAAGATTCTATGAATGGACCACGTCCCTCAGCACCGCCTGCACCTCAGTAGGCCCCACAACCATATGTGCAGCAACCCCCCCCATCTATACTACAAAACCCCATCCCACACCAAGGGGTCATAGATACCCAACCAGACATGCAGCCTACCCCATCACAGTTGAGACAATATCTCAATATAGGCACCTCTGCTGATCGCACTATCCTCCTTACCAATGAGCAAGAAGTCCTTATGCAAACACACAATCATCAGTATAGCACACCCCATGAATCCATTCCCACTACCTTGGAAGCAATTCCAGTCAAAATAGGACCCCCTCTCATAATTCCTCGCCTTAATACTGAAACCTCCCTTCGTATTCCTCGCATCCATTTGCACAAGAATGTCCACAATCCTCAATCTAGGGCATCTCATAATTACAATTTGGTCAATGACTTGGCACAATCCACAGCTACCATGTCAGTCTTAGAGGTCCTTCAAACTTGTCCCACCCAATGAAAGTCCTTACTTTCTGCCTTGGGAGTAGTTGACCCAGTCGATACCCGACTCATCACATTTGACCTTGATAATGGAGAACCTCACCTCCCTGCTCTTATTTCTTTTCAAATCCTTGTAAAAATTCGTAACATTACAGTTCACCGATGCATCATTGATGAAGGTGCATCCACCTGTATCATGTCCAAATCCATATGGTAGAAACTTGGTTCACCTGAACTCATACCATCTGCCATTACCTTAAGAGCCTATGATGGCAGACCCTCATCCCCCGAAGGAATCTTCTAAAATGTTCCCATCAAGATGGGGGGAAAAAATATTCTAATTGACATTGAGGTTATCGACGCCCCACTTGACTACAATATATTGTTTGGTCGTAGCTACATGTATGTTATGAAGGCCATTTCCTCTTCTGTATTCTAAACCATGATGTTTCCCCATAATGGAAAGATCATTACCATCGATCAAGTATCACATTACGAGCCTAACCCTTCATCCAACATCGATTACATCCTCCCTTTTATCCACACTAATCATGATTCCTATCCACTCATTGAGATGGGCCGCAGAATCTTCAAAGACCCATCCTTGCTAGGGACCTACTATGGGGCACCACTGCTCCTCCATCCCTCCACAAAAGTATGTGTTGTATCCTCCAATGGAACAACAACTGAAACTAACCTCCCTCCCATTGAGGCCTCTTTCATCCCTGACATTCCACTAGTCGCATAACTTCTCCCTCAGGAATCCCTTGGAACTAATTTAGCTCAACCCGCTCCTGATCTTCCCTAGGGCTAGATCCCGGTTTAGGAAACAGTCCCCCAAGCCCTTACCCAAATCCCTTTCTTTTACCCCCCACCAGGTGTACAAGATTTCCAAGTCACTGCAACGCTTACCCTTCCTAATATGGTGTTGGAAATCCCAGTTTAGTATTTACATCCACCTAAGATGGTTCCTCAACCATCCCTCTCTCCCTAAATAGAAGAAATCCCAATGCAGATTCCCATACTCACTCCCACCATACCCACTACACCCCCACTCACTAACACCCCTCCTACAGATGGGGGAAGGCGAAAGAAGAAGAAGCCCAGAACTCCACTTCCCCCACGCACCCAACCTCCTTGTGCGTTATGCGAGAAAGATGGTCACCCCACCAACAAATGCCCATCTCTCCCCAAGTTACGTAATCTCATCCAACTCCCTCGAACACCACCACCGCTTGTCACTTCCTCCAGTATTTCTGCTATCTCACAGAAAACACGTAACAAAGGACTATGAACCAAATTCGCATGCACCATCTATTCAGAATATGGCCATTACAGACACCACTATCCAACATTACCTCAATTCCAATAGACACTAACAGTTGTACGACAGAGATTTCAACAAACACCCACCTCAACTCCTGTCACCGACATCCATTATGTCACAACCTTAGTCAACGAACGCATGAGATGTCCTTGCTCTCTATGTGAATCACCTGACCATTTCACATATCAATGTCCTATGATCATTGAATACAGGTGTCATCAATTGGCCCCTATTCAAAATCATACCCCCCCTCCTCCAACAGAACCAATAAATACCCTTACCCCATCAATTGATATGGTTCATATCTTCCCACCAACACCTGAGGCACTCCCTTCTCCCCCATGGTTCCTAGATGATTTATATGAGGAGTTACCCCCAAATCCCCCCAATTCTCCAACTCATTTCCCCACAAACATTCTATGCTCGATTACCATTTTTAACCCACAATATCTGGATATTTGGTTTATGTCGAGTGAACCATCGCAATCCCCCTCCATCAATCCCCCTACGCCTTTATCAGAAGGAGATAACACCATAGTGACAGTCACCGAGATCACTCCTCTCGATCCCATATATTCACACCAATTTCATTGTGATGAAGATATCCTCGAGGAGTTAACTATCCCCGATTACCAATGGGATGCGCTCCACCACAGAGTGCTCTTTCTTTCACAAGAAGCCTTCACGCCTCCTAACCAACACCCCATATATGCAGTCGAAACCAAATATTTTCTCCCATCATGGCATATAGATTGGTTCAATAACCCTATCCCTTCCCCCAACGCTTTTAAGGAAGGCAATATGGCCAATATATCCCCAACCATCAAAATAGATATTTCCATCAAATCTGGAATTCTTGAGGAAATCACCATGGGCGCTGCATGTTCTCTAGAAGAACTCACCACCTACAAAGCCCTCTTCCAAGAATACCGGGACATTTTCACCTAGTCATACATAGAGATTCCTGGCCTTGATCCCTCTATTGTCAAACATTGCATAGACACCTGGCCTGATATCACACCCGTTCTCCAAAAAAAGCGATTGTTACACCCATCCAAAGTAGCAACCATCAAAGATGAGATTGACAAACTATGCGCTACAGGGTTCATTTACCCCATAGCCTATACTTCATGGGTTTCCAACCCTGTCCCTGTTAACAAAAAACATGGCACTATCCATGTTTGTACGGACTTCTGCGAGCTCAATCACACCTGTCCCAAAGACAACTTTCCAACACCTTTCATCGACCAAATAATCAATGATTGTGCAGGTCACGGGGCCTTGTCCTTCATGGATGGTTTCTCTGGTTACAACCAAATCCAAATTCACCCCTCCGATCAATACAAAAATTCATTCACAACCCCTTGGGGCACCTTTTCGTATCGTATCATGCAATTCGATCTCAAGAATGCTAGCACCACATTCCAGCGGGCCATGACATACGTTTTTCATGATCTAGCTCATATCATCCTCTCATACTTAGATGACCTCACCGCTCGATCTAAGAAACACACTCAACATCTCGATGATCTACGAACCATCTTCCACAAGTGTCGTCAGTACAATATCCACTTGAACCCCCTCAAGTGCGTATTCTGCATCATTGTTGGGAACCTTCTTGGGTTCATAGTTTCCCAATGTGGGATTAATGTGTACCCCCTCAAATTCCAAGACATCACAGAAATTCCAACCCCACGGAATTTACGCCAACTACAGAGCCTTCAAGGCAAAGCCAACTTTTTACGACGCTTTGTCCCAGATTATGCTACTCATGCACATGGCTTCCTTTGCTTACTTCGTCATGATATCCCATTTCAATGGGATAAACATGACCAAACTGCTTTTGATGATCTCAAAGAGGCTCTCTCCAACACCCCGTTGATTAGTCCACCTGACTATAACCACAATTATCTCCTCTATATATCAGCTTCAGCCATTTTAGTAGCAGGAGTGCTCGTCCAAATAGGGGATGACGCCCGTGAGTATGTGATTTACTACATTAGTAAAACCTTTCAGGAACACCCTTGAAGTACAATCACGAATAAAATTTAGTCCTCACAGTTGTCCTCACATTCCAAAAACTATGCCATTACATCCTGCTTCAAACTACCAAAGTTATCGCAGATTCCAACCCCATGCAATACTTGCTCAGTCATCAACAAATTAAAGGTAAATTTTCTCGATGGATCATCATCCTTCAGGAATACAATCTCAAATTTTCAACACCCAAGAGAAAGAAAGATCTCATCCTCGTCAAACTTATCACGGATTTTCCCTCCAACACTACCAGCCCACCGATCAATACCAACCTCCCTGATGAACATCTTTTTTTTGTCCCCTTAGATGACCCTTGGTATGGCGATCTTCTTGTCTATCTCCAACCGCAAAAATTCAGAAACCACCTCTCCAGAGATGATCATCGACATATTCGTAACCAGGCACCTTGCTACCTCCTCATCGGGGACATATTATATCGGTGAGGAGTTGACACCATACTTCATTGATGCTTAACTATTGACAAGGCCGACAGAGTCTTGAACGACTGCCACAGCGGTGCTTGCGGAGGCCATCTCTCAGGGCTATCCACTACTCAAAAAATCATCCACGTGGGTTACTTTTGGCCTACATTATTTCATGACTACATCCATGTCGTTAAACGATGTGATAAATGTCATCTTTACACTAACAAAGCACGCACACCACCTACTCTTCTACACCCAGTCATCACCGTTAGTCCCTTTTGTAAATGGGGCATCGACTTCATGATTTGCAACCCTACATCCAACAACTGACACAAATACATAGTCGTTGTAGTCGATTGCTTTAACAAGTGGGTTGAAGCCATGCCTACCTTCAACAACACCGTTGACACAACAACGCATTTTTTCTTTAACCACATCATATCCCGCTTTGGAGAACCACTCCAACTAGTCTCCGATCACGGGAAACATTTCGAGAATGAGATTTTCATGGAAATCTCATCCTAGTTAGGCTTCTCCCACGAGTTTTCCTCACCATACTACCCTCAATCCAATGGACAGGTAGAAGCAGTTAACAAGGTCTTCAAAACCATGTTGCAACGCATGGTTAACAAACATAAAACCAATTGGCATCATACATTATTTTTTGTGCTCTAGTCTTATCGCACAGTAGTCAAAACTTCCACTAGTTTCACACCTTTTCATTTAGTCCACAGGGTTGAGGCCACTCTTCCCATCGAGTGTGAAATTCCCACCTTATGCACCACTATTGAGCTATTACTCGACACCGCCCTAATAGAGCAACATTTGTTTCACTTAGAATCCCCAGATGAAGATCATCGATCTTCATTACAGAACAATGAAGCAGCCAAAAAATGATCCAAGACYACCTTTGATTACCATGCCAACCTTCGCTCATTTAATGAAGGAGACATCATCCTCGCTTATGATATCGCTCACAATACCCTTGGCCATGGAAAATTCGAGTCCCTGTGGCATGGACCGTACATTATCCAACATTGCCTCACTAAYGGCGCATACATCCTGGCCTCCCCCGAAGGCCATCCTCTCAAAGAACCTGTCAACAGGTTGTACTTAAAGAAATTTTACACCTAAGCATAGCTATACTACACTAGGCTCTTTCTTTTTTTGTACGTCTTTTTGTAGAGTTTTTAGTCTTCTTTTATCCATACCTCTTGTCTAATCTATCGCTTGTGTTATTGACAGATGCCACCTCCATCAGCCTGCCACATCGATTTCACCGACGGAGCTAGCCTTTGGACATAGAATCTTGCTTCAGCTGCTTGGGCCCTCTATTCACCTTTACATGACTTGCTCCACACCAGCGGCATATGTTTAGGCTCAACCACCAACAATCAAGCAGAGTACATGGCCGTCATTGGTCTCCTCGTTGAGGCCAATCATTGCCATATTCGTCACCTTAGCATCTTATTAGATTCCCAACTTGTCATCCTCCAGCTCAACAATGTATACCGTGTCTGTGATCCTTGACTCTTTCACAAATACCTGCAAGTTAGACTTTCATCTCGACATTTTGATTCCATTACAATTACACATATCCCAAAACAATTCAATCAAATAGCAGATAACATGGCTAACATTATACTAGATTGGCATATATCACATCAAGACATCTTCACATATACATAAACCATCAAAAGTCTGTCACAGCATATAGATTAGACATCATCCACTACATCAAAAACCGGAATCATCAACAACAAACACATCACACATATACACAAAGATCCAAAAAATGTATATCCATATATATATATATATATATATATATATATATCTTGGTCCACATGTCATAAAGTGTTTACAAAAATAGTACATCGCCCGTAGGAAGGTGAATCACCTCATCCCTACCAATACAAAATTGGATGTCACAACTATACAAAATGGGCTTACCAGCCTATATTAGATACACAACTACATATCTAGCAACCCTCAGGGTGCCTCTAGTGCTCCAACACCTGGTCCTCCCTCTAGCGGAGGTACCCCACTAGCTCCAAGTCCCCTAGGTCTCGATGGCAACCGTCCAGTCATCGCAGCTCCGACTACAACTGCTCTATAGATCAAGGTCCGTGACTCTGTCGGCATCCCAATACACTACTCTAGGATCCCCTCATCCTGGATCCACACCCACATCCTCTCGGGCACTCCCTGTAGAACCACCTCTAGTCGGCAGCGGAAATCATCAAACTCTCCCCTGACCTCAGTCGGAGGAGCATGTGACAACCCTGCCCCGGGGTCATCATAACAGTGCCTCTGGACTTCTCTATCATCATCACCAGGACTTGCCCCAACATCCTCTCGACATCGCCTCTCCCCTGCTCGCAACTCTCCCCGTGGTGGTCTCACAGGCCCCTGGCGGGTTGGCGCTCAGATCAACTTGACCTCTCGTCCACGTGGTCCCACATCTACACAAACAAACACATGATAGCATCAACATCCATACAAATTTCAACCATATGCTATACTATCTAAAAAACAAATCAACAAAACCAGTAAATAACACATCATACCTTGGCGATTGAATACCTCTATCAGAGATAATATCATCTCACGATCATCACAGAAATCTATCCCACTGTATGGAAACTGCAATATGATCTGTGGCATCTAATGCTACACTTGTGTAGCCTCGGCCATGAAGTAGTGGCCACCCTCCCCGCTCCCATGACAAACCAAAATCATCGACCACCACCAGAGTCATGGCTCTTGCACTCCTGGCGGGTCTAAGAACACTCTCGGGTGCAACATCGACACCCTCTCTAGAAACCAAGCCACTAGGATCGATCCAAAGGAAAAATCCCCTAAGTCATCCACTCGACACCTGGTGAGTTGTCCCACCATCTTGGTGTGCAACATCAAGCCCTAGGCGAAATTCTCACCCCCTAGTGCCCGCTGCATGATCCTCAGCTAACCACCACTGATACGTTGAGTCATGAGCAACCCATACACTCTCACAACCATCGCTTCCATGTAATGATGTACCATAGCATCCATCACCCCAATCCTCACCACTGAACCAGACATAAAATCCTCTCCCAAACAATATGTTTGGGCAAGGGTAGCCAATTTCCCCTCTCAAACTACCACTGGCTTAGCCAGCAGTAGGATTCCTTGAAAAGGGGGCCCAGTTAGAAAATAGACATCCTCCTTAGCAGAGAATGTCAAGTGCTCCCCACGCACAATGAAGCACTGCAACTCCGGACCCCACGTCGAGATCATAAATTGTAGCAGATACTCTTGTGCCCTCAATAGTGGACACTAAAAAAACTGTAGCAGCCCACAGGATGCCAAAGCACCATGAACCTTCGGCTCCTCATCCCTCACGGCCTCCCTCAGTCGGGCCTAGTCCCTCTCCCTCCAATGGATTGGCATCGTCCCAAATGATCACCTGCATCCACATATACAGTACTCGATCATCCATCACAAAAACACCAAAATATCCCCCCCCCAAAAAAAAAATAAAAAACAAAACAAAAGGTGGGAGACAAGTTTTCTCACCCTCAGCTTTGCCTCAAAGGCATGGCTATTTTCCCCACAGGTGCGCATGTATGCGCACCTGTTAAGCCCATGGGCATGCATTCGGTGCATGCCTGTTCAATACACAGTTGTGCACTCATGCACAACTGTTAGCAACATAGCCACACACATATGCACAGTTGTGCTTTGGATAGGTGTGCACCCCTTGCATGCCTGTTTTCCCAAATAACGCACCCCCCCTGTGCAGTTGTGCCCATTACAACCGTGCATTCATGCACGGGTCGCCATCGATCACCCCCGCATTTGGGGGGCCACAACCCTAAAAATCCACCATACAGCCATCCGTACGGTCCTACCCAAAAATTGACACCTAACTACTGTATAGGAGGATGAGACCACTAACTTGACTCTCGCACCTCCCGAATCAGCTTCCTCGCACTCCTAGAATCTCCAAATCTGCTCTGCAATCTCCTCTCTAACCACTATAGCAGCAAGTACTATCTACATCAAGATAGTCAGGTTTTTGGTTGTCATGTGTGTAGGTACTTGGTCATCACACACCAGCGTGACCCCTTCAGGTATATAATTGACACTGGCATGTAATCATTCCCTCTGAATATCAATTGCATCTCCAGTCACACCCTCTGAAATTTTCCTTTAGGGTCCCTATATCTGGCTCTGCAGTACTATCACCTCCACTACATTTTGGGTACTGTCACCCGGTAGCACTCTCCCCCACATGAGTTGTCCCATTCATAGCCCCCCTTGGCACTTTGACACTCATGTTGTTTCAACCTTTAGCGATGGGAGTCCCGATAGTCTTACATAATGTTGTGAATCAGCCACATTCTCCTTCTCCTCATTTTTCTAGCCTACCCAACGAACTCCCAGGGAACTTCCTCATGGTTTTATTTTGACTTCACTCTCGCAACATCATTTACCATCCATTTTATCCACCGTCGGTTTTCCCATCTTCATATTTCCCTCCATACATTTCCCTACTACAGAAATGCACCTATGGGGCCCCAACCCTCCACTTGTTTTTTTAACCAACTTGCACCATCCTCAGGCCAAGCCATCTTACACTGGGGCACCCATTTTTGTATCTGAAATATTATCCCCACTGATTTTTTAATTCTTTTTGTAACTAAGCCTTTGTTTCCAGCATCTTACATAGCTTTTTATCATTACCTTTGGTGACCTTCTTCTTTTTTTGGCAAACGCAACCCATGTTGCCCTTGGTTGGGGCATTCCTTATCACCTACTCTTGTTGACATCATACATAAAATCTAAGTATCCCACAGGCCACCTACCTCTTCTCTCTGAGCTTGTTCACTTTTTCCCGCCTCTGGCACAACTGATCTCACGTCTCATTCTCCCCCTGACACTTGACCTAGTTGAACGGTTGCGGCCACTTATACTTCGCATATATTCCTAACCAAGGGCAGTCTTGAGTCTCCATGCATATTGACTTCGTCCATGTACCTCCTCAGTTCCTAACATCACCTAGTGGATTTTACGAAGCCCTTTGCCTCTTGGAGTCATGTCTCCCTTTTTGTTGACATCAACACAGTTTCCAGAAGGGAGACAATATCTTGACTCTCATAACCTTTACAATGAGGAGTCTTGGATGGCACAGGGAGAACCATCATTTCTCTCTGTTGTCGTTGACCCCCATAACATTCGACTTCAACACTTTCTCATGTTACATTGGGTCTTACTTTGTGACTATTGCAGTTGTTTTTTATATTTTCCGAAGACCTCTAAACTTTGTTGGGTTATCAATGCCCACAAAATCCATGATACTTATTACAGGTGTCATTGCCTACTATTCAGAGTATTGTTCCTCATTAGAATTGTCCTCTACCTTTATCAAAACCACCCCCAAGGGCACTGTAGTTGTCTACATCAAAACATAGCTTCATTTACTATACAAACACCCTTTTGTGAGTTACATGACATGAGCATGGGGCATGGCCGCCTCGTTTGTACACAATTTATTTTCCACACCTTGCGAAAGGTTGGGTCTTACAGGTTCTCTTCTCCCTCCAACGGGTCACTCTTGATACTCTCACTATCACTCTTTCTTACAACGATACTCTCAGTAGAAGAAACATTGATGAATTTAGGCTATCTGTATTCTCCTAACCTCATCCATCAAGGGGCATCTGTTATCACTGAAATTTCATCTGCAAATGGTTACAGGAATCCAGCATATTCAAACAGCTATGAGCTCACCCATGGACCAAAATTACCAAAAAATAATTTCCAAAAGGTGCAAAACTATACAACTTGTTATAAAATCAAGATGTGCTATGACTACACAGGGCCCGCATGCACATCCACCATCAAGAAAAGCAGGAAAAGCACACATGTGCACAATGCACAACTGTGGACGCTAAAAGCCGCGCACACCTGAGAATGGTGTATTTATGATGTTGGTCGGCCTTCCACCCACTTCTGGTTCATCTTCCAAGTAGATTTGACAACCAAATCTTAGCTGGATCTGGCTGGGTGGCTAGTCAAAGACCTAAATATTCCCTAAACAACGTCTTTTCACACTAAAAGTTGGTTGCACAATACCTCAAAGTGGTGCTATAAAACAAGGCCATGGGTGCACTACATTTTCAAGGAATTCATTTGCAAGGTTATGTTGTTGCTATTCTCTTGGGGAAACCTCTTTTCTCATCAAGAGAATACTAGCACCATTCCATTTGGGCAATCCACATCACCTTTTGAGTGGTTTAGTTTGGGATTATTTCACCATTTCTTTCAAGTTTCAAAGTTGTAAGAAGAGCTCAATCCTGGGGGTCCAGGATCCCTCCCTTGGAGGAAGAAGGAACCCAAAGTCCCCTTTCTCTTTGGTGTTTTCTTTTCACTAATACAATCATTTCCATTGGTTACATGAGTCTTGTTTATTTCTTGTTCTTATGTCCTTATGCACAATAGTTTAGTTGTTTTTTCCTTTCTTAGTTTAATTCTTAGCTTAGTCTTTTATGTTTATTCTTCTAACCCTTTCCTTTACTGATGTCTTTCTTAGCTAACCCAACTAAGCTTGTAAGCACCTTTGTTTTGATCATTTAGGTTACAAAAGAGGTGCAACAATCTTCTTAAGGATTGCCTTGTTCTATCCAAGGTTATAGAAGCATGGTCTACACGCCTTTGTAAACCCATGTTGTCAACCTATGAAAAACATGTTGATGACCTCCCATCAACTAGTCAGGATACCATTGGGAAGAAGAAAAGTAGAGTCAAGTTCCCATGTATGTTATGCAGAGGGAGTCAACAAACTCACCTTTTCCCTCATATGGACGAAGCCTCGAAATTACTGGAAGACATGATTGTTTTCCAGTCTCAACTTAAATCTTCTTATCACAAGATTACTCTTGACCCACCTGTAGTTGATGGAATGATCAATCTGATCCCTTCATCGGTTAGTTTGGTTGATCATATAGTTAATCCAGTCATGTCCTTAGTTGAACTAGTTAACAAAGTGGTCGATATGATTCCATCCTCGGTTGATCCCACTCTCCTGTTAGAGAGTGAAACCCAAGCGGTCGATCTGTTTCCATTAGTCAACCCCATTCTCCCCTGGGGAATGAAACCCAAGTGGTTGATCTGATCTCATCATCGGTAGATCCTACTCTCCTGTTAGAGAGTAAATCCAATGCTTCCCACATTTTTCTTGTTGATATAGAATCTACTGTGCTAGGTGGAATTCCTCCTTCTCCTGTGGAACCTCCTCCGAGTAATGAGGTCATCCTTTTTTATTGGGGTGCGCTTACTGGACCTTGTCTTCCCTCTCACATTCCTTTCAAGATTACCATACAGGTTTTTGGTTGGGACGTTCCTTAGACGTTGATATATGAAGGTGCCTCCATTAGTATTTTGTCCTCTATTGCTTGGAAAGCTTTGGGTTATCCTCAGCTTGTGTCGGTTACACAGAATATGTTAGCTTTTAACAGAAGAAACAATCACCCTTTAGGATTCCTTCCTCAGTTTCCCATAACTTTGGGAGGGAAAACTATCTTTATTTATGTCATGGTAGTCCAAGACCCCTTGGATTTCGATTTACTCCTTGGGAAAGATTATTTTTATTCCATGAAAGTTATTGTGTCCACTCTTTTTTGTGTGATATATTTTCCTCGTGATGGAAGAATTATGACTACTGATCAAATTTCGTTTGTTGGACATGACTTGAACTCAATGACCCCCCTAAATGGTTCTTATATGAAAATTGTATCATCCCCGCCACAGGTCAATTATGTGGCATTGTCTCCAATGCCTTCAATTGTTGATGAAAATGAGCCTCTCATTGTATGCTCAATATATTATGACTTGGATCCGGTAGTTGACATGGTGATATATTTGGTATGGATATTGGAACTTAACCTCCTTAACCCTAACGTGTCCCTTGACATGTGTTCCTTCCAAAGTGTGTTTCTTCTATCAAGTGAAGATCTCTTGAAGGCTATGACCGAGTTTTGTCCCTTGACATGGTGTCCTTCCAGAGCATTGTCCTCTTGGAAGCCGTGATCAAGAAGAATCTTTTGAGCATGGTTTTATGATTTCAATCTCATTAAAAAATGAAACCAACTTTGAGCATGGTTTTCTGATTTCAAGCTCGTTAAAAAATGAAACCAGCTATGAGGATATTTTTTTGCGTCTCTGTGGAAACCTTGTTAAAAAATGATACAGAGCCTACGAGAATAGTTTTTGCGTATCTGTGGAAACCTTGTTAAAAAATGAAACAAAATTTGTGAGCATAGTTCTTGTTTCTGTGTCAAGCTCGTTAAAAAATGAAATAGAGGTCTAGCAATTGAACCTAGATTCTCGAGCATAGTTCTTGTTCTTGTGTCAATATCATTAAAAAATGAAATAGTTTTTCCCCTCTCTGATTGATTCAAGTACTCTATTACTTATAGTATTTGAAGTTCTTTTCATCCACCTATGTCATTGGACGAAACGAAGCTTGGGGGGAAATGCTTTCAGCCTCTAGACTTCATGCTGAAGTTAAAGCCACTAGTTTATTAAGTTGGGGGATAAGTACCAACCATCCATGTGTTATGCATTGGGAAGTCCATGCATAGTTTTATATGGTTCAATCTTGTGTAAAAATGAAAGCACCTACCTCAAGCATAGTTTCCTCTGGTTCAAGATTGTGTAAAAATGAAACCAGGTCCAAGCATAGTTTTGGCTAGTTTTAAGCTTGTGTAAAAAATAAAATATATCCCAAGCATCGTTTTGTTTTGTTTTAAGCTTGTGTAAAAATGAAAACAATATCGATCTTAGTGTTTGTTCTTCTCATGCTCGTAAATACCTGAGAAAGTAACCGAGTAAATTTTTCTCACTTTTTCGGACTCATAAAGGTTATACGAAAAAGGAACCCCTTGGAGTCTCCTTTAAAGTCCTTTTCAGACTCTCTAAGCATGAAACGATTTCTGATCTATCTTGTTATTTTCACACTCATTAAAGTATTTGAAGAAAATGTATGTTGAGTGGCAGATTATCTCTCTTTCAGTCTCATTAGACTAGTTTATGAAAAATGACATTTTGGAGTTTGGTTTAAGTGTTTTTCAAACTCTCTAAATATGAAAAACCACTGAGTTTTATTTCTTTGGACTCGTAAAACAAACATTGAAAGACCCATATCGGACCAAACCACTCCTTCCTAGGGTTCGTTAAACATACTCTGAGGGAATCATCCGAAGGATGAGCTTACAGTTCAAGCATATGTTATCCTCCTCAATCTTGTGTAAAAATACAGAGGTACTCGCTAGAAATGGCGGGGGGGAAATTGGGAAAGAAATGTGTCTAAACCTGTATTCTATAGAAGAGTCGCTTTTGAACATGACACCCTTTCACTCGCTTTGTGTCTAGGTTGTAAAATACACGTGTCTCTTGATCATACTCCTTTATAATATTACAAATTGGTCTGTGATCCCTGTTGTTGAATCAGTTTTTCCAAGACAATTGTTGTGTCATCAATATGTTCAAAGAGAAGTTTATCCCGAAAAATCCTTCTATTGTATCGGCCATTTATACATTCCTTATGTTGGTTGTGGAGCCTGATTATCTTCCTGATTTAGAGGTCTTTTACTTTCATCCATGTTTATACCCCATGAAGTATTTACACCCTAGAAGTATGTACACTCTTCCACGTGGGGGAGTGCAGAGGGGGGGTACCCCCTGTAAATGTATATTGTAATTTCATTGTAAATCTGGACCGTTCATTATAAGGTCGCAGATCTAATGGTAGAAATTATGTTAGGGTTTTTTCCCTAGAAGGAAACCCTCTTTTATGAGGGAAATGTATTGCGGCTATGGTTGACGGCGAATATTGTATTCTAAGATAGGAGACTGTGAGAGAAAGAAGAGGAAGTTACAGTGGGTTTTGTTGTAGGTTGTATCCCTTCATATGTTGGATAATAATAAAGGAAGGACCTGAAAATTTCTCTGGTGGATGTAGATCACACTGGGTGAACCACATAAATCTGTGTCTCTATTGTATTGTGTATCTTCTTTGTTTTGTTTCCACATTCATTTTATTTTATTGCTCCACGGTCCTGTTTTTCTAACACCTTAAGCCTTCTATTGCGTCGTCCATCCCTGAGTCAATCCTAAATCACTTGTTACTCTTATCTACTTCAAATCTTTTTACCTGTTTTGTGTCATTGATGGGGGATACATTAAGGCCCTCCTGTGACGAGTCTTTTCTTGTCAACTTCAACTCATTATCCAGTAATTAGACTTAGAAACTAATTGGTACCTTGGAACTTGCATGCCTTAATGGAAGGTTTCCTCACTTTTGATAGTGGGTTTTCATTATTGACTCCTGATTGGGAGATTCCATCGAGTGTTCGACTCTATATCATTAATTTGAACATGTTGGATTGTATTGGTGTACCTTAGGAGTCATTGACATTAATGGTGATTTCCCTCACACTTTTTAACAGTATACATTAATGACCAGTAATCAAGTGGTTTCTATAATGTTCGACTTCAACACATGTATTCGCATGGTTAGATTTGTAATATAGAGTGGTGGAGAAGAAGACCCTGGATCTTTTCTAACAGATTCAGGTTGCGTTAGAGTATATTCAGATTGTACTGCTGCATAGATCCACAGTATATGTCTCGTGGTTATGTTCAAATTTTATTATTTAACACATAGATCCACAATGTATTTTTGGTGGCTATGTTAAGATTTGAGTCATATTGGCATGGATCCACAGTGTATGTTTGGTGGCCATGACTCGTCTTACCTGGCATGGATATTTGAATTTTGGCATTTATACTTTTAGTCATTTGTATTCTGAGTATGAGAATGCCTACCTCAATGATGATAAATTATTGTATTGTATTTCCTTGTTTGTTGGCAGGTTTTCGACCGACGTGTTCCTTGTTCCCTACACACACTCGATAAAGTATTTCATCTATCACTTTGTTCTAACTTCATACTTTGGGGGGCTCACTCCTACACATTATTTTCTTCACCCTTATGATCGTTAATGATGTAAACCTATCCTTGGTCTTGAGAAGGATCAATGGCCTGAATCCCTCGAGAAGAATGAAGATACATTTTCCCAGAGAGATGGAATTATACGTTTCCTTTGTCAAAAAGCCTAGAAAAAGGGATCCTTGCACCTTGATTAGTGTTAAGGGTGCGATGATCTAGGATCGCCGCAGGTTGCACCATAGTGTCTTGTGACGTCTTCTTAGTGTTAAGGGTGGGACGATTTTTGTATGAAGGAAAAGAGGAATTTCTAGAAAGTTCTAGAATAGGAGCTTTGAGGGTGAGGTGGCCTTTGATCAGTTTGGATCTGAGTCGCATCCCTGATCTCTTGGGATCATCCTAACCTCCTCACCCTATCATTTTCATCCTATAAAGGGAGAGTATTTCTCATGGGGAATGTTGGATTGAGTTGGATAGCTTTTGGTGTGAGCTTGAGTAATTTTTGTGGCTTTGAGCTTTGCTTTGTCAAGATAAATTGTTGATCTCAGAATCCATGGAGAAGAAGTGTGTGGGAAGAAAGGAAATGTTGGAAGGGACCTTACAACATCAAGGCATTGTTTGTATTCTCCTTTTCATATCTTTAATATAGTAATGCATTTCTTCCCTATATAAGCATCTTGTCTTCTATTGTATAATTCCTTGATCATATACATAGACTTCATTAGAATACATATATCTTTGTTTTCCCTTTTCGTTGGTTTGTGATTCTTAGATAGGTTGACTATTCTGCAAACTCAAGGAAGGAGATACAAATACGACACTAGCGAGGACAAGCGTCGTTTAAAAGGTATGTCACTTGTAACTCATTAAACTAGTTTATATGATGATGAATTTTAAGGCGAAGTGTGCATTCTGTTCCGTTTTGTTCTAATTTCTTGTGGGAATTAGGGAGATCTGTTTGTGTTCGCACTTACCAATTTGTCAAAACATGTTCCAAACAATCTGAACAATATCTTGTTCTACTGTATATAAGAAGAAATATGGATTAAGCAAGCTGCAATATGATAGGAAAACTCACCCTTTAATGATTGGCTCAATAGAGAATAGGATATGTCCAACCAAAATCCAAAAAATAAAACTAAGGGTGTTGAAAGGAAAAAAATCAAAAACAAAAGTCAATTGAGCTCACTATGCTATGTCTATATTGAAAAACCATGTTGGTTGAAAGTAACCAAATAAAAAACTCATTGGGTAAGCATCCACCCACATAAATCCAAAAATAATCATCCAAATGAATTGAAAGGAATTAGATTAGGTTTAAATTTTAGATGGGAAGAAGTTTAACTCTCAAACTTCCATTTATTGTGTATGGGATAGCAAGATAAAAAATCAAAAGAAATCCAATCAAGCCAAATCTTCCAATTAGAATCATGTTAATGTGAAGATTAAACAACTCTAAGTTTTTATTTTCACCACAAAACGAACTACAAAGAATTATTTATTTAAAATATTATGCATGTAAGATGACACAATGCTTGTAAAAATATTTGGCATTGATCTAGATTATGTTGAGAATGAAATGGACACATAGATTTAACAAGAAAACAAACAGATATATTGCAAGAAACATAGCAATACAATTGAACTCATATTATATTAATGAATGGAATACAAAACATTGTAAAATGCAAATCACACTTAGCTAGAATAGTGTTAGCTTATCCCTGAAGAGAGAGATGTGTCAACTACGCTCATTCCCAAGAAGTTGATTACAAAGAGGTTGAAAATGCCTTTTAACATAAATCATCAATGACAAAACCTTAAACATCCAAAACCCTAACCCAAAAAGATGAAACACCAAAAGGTTTGTGGGCTCCGTTGTGTTTAGTTGATATGTCAACTTCTTGGGGTAATAACTTTTGCATATGATCTCTAGTCAGAGAGCTTATGTAACATCCCCATTTTCAAACCCCAAACTAGCGATGTATATTGTAAATGTAATGTATGGTCGAGATCCAAAGTGATGTAATATGTAAATGATGTAAATTGAATATAATGAATAAAATGTATTTCCAGTTTCACATGGACACAAACGACGATTTGGGGGATAAATATCCACAAGAGAGGGAAGGGGTCCAATGAGGAGATTTTACCCATGTTTATTAAACTCAGCCCATTTCTTTTTAAATTATCCTTACCAGGAATCTTCCATTAGTTGATGAGTGTTCTAGACCGCAATAATTGAATTCATGTAAGAGGTTTGGTGTGAGAATCACTTCCCATAGTTATTGAGAGCATGGGTCTTGAGTACAATCATCTTGGGGAAGAATGTAAGTCAATAAAGTAGGAGAAAGAGAGGAAATCCATATGGGTAGGAGACTCGAATTACAAATTCACAGTTTTGCATTGAGAGCTATTCTTACATGGAAATTTTTGAACATCAAAGAAGTTTTGAGTGTTTAAGCTTGAAGGTAGTTGTTGTGGGAAAGTTTGGAAATTTTTTGGAGCTAAATATTCATGGAGAAAGAGGTTTTGTGCCTGGGAGTAATGTGTTGTTCAAAATTCACAAACAAAGAACGTGTTTTGCTACTGGGAGAATTTGTGGTTGTATTTGTAGAATTCATGAGGTCTCATCAAGTAGTTTTCCTATCCAACCTGTGTTGGAACCCTAGAGGGGAGTGGAAAGGCTTGAGAGACTATGAGAAGTGAATGTGGATTCCATCCCTTAGGTTCTGCAGAATGAGGGGAAGAGAGCTTGTGGACTGGAATTATCTGTCAGTTTGATTGTTGAGAGGGGAACATTAGCTAGCCTTAGGGACCACTGTCTCTTGTGGATTTATAGCCCTAGCTAGGGGGTGACTTGTTGTTGTGAACTAGAGCAATAGGTCTGTGGTTGGGAGGAACTTCCATCCTCTACAACGAGTTTCATATTTCATAAGATAAGTGTTCTTATCTACTATGTTTATTTCTATCCAATATATATATATATATATATATATATATATATATGTATGTATGTATGTATGTATGTATGTATGTATGTATGTATGTATGTATGTATGTATGTATTGTTCTGCATTTTACTATGAGTGATCTTGGTTATTGTTTCTTACTATGAGAAGAATGATGCTTTTAAATCCTTATTCATGTGGTTGAATGTTGTTGTATGTTATTCAATTTTTTCTATGCATAATTAAGCAATTGAAATTACATTTTTAATTAGTATGGATTGTTGCATGAGTTTGAATGTCATTTTGTGTGTTATTTCTGCATATAGATTTGGTGTAAGAAAGTATTATTGAGTCATTTTAACAAGTGAAGTGACCCAACTAGGGGTTGGGTATGTTACAGAGTAGTATCAGAGCTTAAGTTCAACATTGGGCCAAGAACCAGTGTGAATTTGAGAACATTTATTGTTGTAGATTTTGTTCTGTGACGAATTTGGGCAAAATGGTGAAAAAGGAGAAGTGAAATTCTCAAATTCGTGAGAAACATTCAATATATAAATGTCTTGGAACTGTCTAAGATGTTTAATGGCATCAATCGACCATATTGTAAAGTTAAAATTTGACCCGAAAGGTCAAATTTCATAATTTAATGGTCGTTACAATGCTAAGTTGATCCAGGTGGATATCAGAGGCCACCCACCTTTTCCAAATGGCTCAAAACAGTTTTCTGGCCATTTTGGCAATTTACTATTTTTAGCAGGTTTTCACTTCCGGGGCCATTTTGAGGGCCTAAATGAAGGTTTTTTGAGATCGAGGTTCTCAATGATAGCCGAAG
>JASDQU010100823.1:193819-211569 GCA_032191745.1 Picea mariana | reverse complement strand
TCTAGTGAGTCTTTCACTCTGTATTTTTACAGTCTCTGTACATTTCTTTCATTAATAGAAATCGTGTATTACTGTATCTCTGTGTTTATGGTTGCATCTCTGATACATTTCTGTTATATTATTGAATATCCGCAATATCTCTGTGCATTTCCTCATTATATCTCCGCTCTCATTTCGTGCCGAAAATAATCCGGATCATAAGTAGAGTTTTTCGAATTGAGGACTGATATCACATTTGATCTCAAGATCAACAGTCTAGACTCTTTTTAATAAATTTAAAAATTTCTAATGTTTTAAAAGTTTGGCAACGTTACCAAATTGACAGCTGAGATTCATTTCAGAAGTTGTGAAAATGAAATAAATCGACAATCTAGATTTATTTTCAACTGTTGGGAGGTTGAAGAAAATCAATGGTCAAGATCATTTTGGATGGTAGATCGATGACCCATATTCATCGAGGAATTGGGCCAAAAATTTTAAGTATTGAAGTTCACCAACAGAACTTTTCAATGGTCGATAGTCAGATCGGCAAGTTTGGTGAAGACTTGGTTCGACCAAAATAAATATCCAATCATCGATGGTTGATGGTAAAGGATCGACAAAATTTAGTGAAATTTTCATGCATCCAAATGAATATCCAATCATCGATGGTCGATGATTGGGCTTTAACATATTTAGTGAGGTGTTTTAAATTCATCCAAGAGAAATGATCGATCATCGATGAAGGTAAATAAGATGATGATGTCTCATGCCACATCAACATCCACATGTCATTCCATGTTAGCCAAGTTGATGTCTGAAGATGAAACGTCATGCCATGTCAACATCTGTGTCATGCCATGTTTGGATAATTGCCACATCGGGTAAGAGATGGTCGACGAATGATGGTCAGGGTTTGGAGGAATTATAACTAAGTGTTCATAAAAAAAATCACCCATGACCAATCATCGTGATCAATTATCGGTGAGATTCATGGGAAATGTTTGGTTTGTGAAGAAAAAGGGTCAATGGCCTATGATCAGATGTCGAGGATATCGGTGGGAAAGTTTGGTTTACAAAAAGAAATAGTTGATCGTCGATCGTCGATGGAGAGAGAATCAAAGGTATTTATTTCTTCCAATTTGAGATTCAAGGTGTAGATTAATGGTATCTTATAACTATAAAACAATCTAATTTCTATGTTTTTTGGGACATTTTGAAGGTCGTGAATTTGTAGGGAAATTTTGAGGCCCTAAATGACATTTTAGGAAATAAAAACCAACGATAATAGAGTGTACTAATTTCTTCTATGTCTCTATATATTAAATAGAATAACTCAGAGAGAGATCAAATGAGCTACTTTATGCGCAAAACAAAGGTCATATGAGAGAGTTACAACCGAAACAATAAGGGTGAAATTTCGGTACAATTTTATTTCTAGAGGGCATAAATCCTTTCTTAGAAATTCATTTGGGGTTCAGCAATAGCATATTAAAATATTATGAACCATAGAACAAAACCATGGAGCCATAATTAGAATATGGGTATGTAAAAAAAATGTGCAGGAAGATAAAGAAGTCACATGTGGCATGCAGGGATAAAATGAGAACAACAATCAAAACTTCTCTGGACTATAACTTTCATTTCGGAGCTTAGATTTGACCAAAGGAATATTCGTTGGAAATTTATTGAGGAGAAGATTAAATATATAAACCTAGAATTTTGAATTGGACGCTAAACGTTTCTTAGAAAGTAATGAAGTAATTATGTAGTAGTAAGAAAGTGTGAAAATTACAACATGTGGATGTTGTAACTTTCTACTCAGAACTTAGAATGAGACATGAGTATAGCCATTGGAGAGTTGTTTCAGAGAAAAATTTGTTCAATGAATCAAATTTTGATTTAGTGCATTTTGTTCTTCATAAATGTATGTGAATAATAACTTGTAATCTAATTAATAAATATTTTGCAATATGCTTAATTCTAACAACATTTATTTCATACATATTCTTGCAGGATTAGAGATACAAAAAATAAGAATTTAGTTCCTATATGAGAAACAGGGATATGGAGGATGCACAAGGGTCTTACAGCCACACATAAGAGATCATAGGTCTACATGCCAACATGGGAAATATTGAGACAAATTCTAATAGAAGAAGAGACAAGAAGGAGCCCATAACTATGAGATTCCTACAAAGAGAAGTGCAAAGCTATAGGGATTATAATGAAAGAATCATGAAATATAAGGAGGAGATACTAAAAATCATGAATATGCTACAGAAGTAGGTCAATAAATATGTTGGCACAAAACAAGAAGCTAGTTCCAGGAAAGTAAAAAAATTTATATATCACGATAGGAGAGATGACCATGGAGGATTTAGACAGTCAAGGAGTGTTAGCAGGAATCGAAATCATAATTTCCTAGGGAACTTGAAAAGAAGAGAATATGCATGTTCAAGGTCAAAAAGTGTCCCAAGTATGTCTCTTGTCAGGCATCAGAGAAGAAGATATTGATCATATAGCTTGGAATGGGAGCTAAGGAAAATCAAGCCACCATCATTTGATGGAGAGAACAATAAAGGAGAAGATCCAAAAGAATGGTTGTTTAGAATGAGGAAATATTTCCAGTTGCATGATTACTCATCAAATACAAAAGCCATAATTCCAACCTACCACCTCCAAGGAAAGGCATCTATGTGGTGGGATAGGTTTAAGCAGGTTAAACACTTTGATGAGAAGAGAATTTCTTGGAAGCAGTTCAAGAAATATTTCCAGTGGTAGTGCTTGTCAGATTAATATTATGACAATAATATGCAATATTTCTTTGAACTCAAACTTTGGAACATGACCACGGATGAATATGAGAGAAATTTCTTAGAACTTATCAAGTATGTGAGCGTCATCAAGGATTAGAAGGTCAAAATTGGGAGGTTCTTGAGTGGACTACCATCCTTCTACAAGGATAAAATTTAGTTTGATGAGCCTGGGAATTTAAAAGAAGTCATAAGGAAGGAAAAGTATTTGTATGAGAAAAATAGATGAAGGTCAGTTGTTTAAATGTCTTGGGATGATAAGAAGAAAGAAAATATGGATCAAAGTGCTATGGGGAAAATCCCCCTATACTGGGTCAAAGGTAAAGGTAAAGCATTAACTCCCTTAAAAGACAGTTCTACTCTTACACTACACCAAAACAAACTAAACTAAGTGATGAGAAGGAAAGGAAAGAGGATTAATGAATGCACCTTTAGTCCTTGCAATTGGTGTCGGCCTCTTTTGCTTGTTGTTTCCTCCTAGATTACTGGTCTCCTCCCAAAGATGACCTACAAAAGGCTAGGAATACAATGCAACAACATATAATACCTCTACTAATCACTTTAAATGTTTATATATAGATGTAAATGAACAAATCAACAAAATCATATAGACATAATGTTTTGGGACTAGGTTCAACAATCGCTCCACGAACCAGGTTCAGGCTCCTCTATCGTGGCTTCAAGTCCTTCAATTCCATGTTATCTTCTCTCAACAAACTTATCACTTAGGAAGGGAGAAAGAGTTGTATAAGGAGAAAGGGTTGGAGGGAAGGGTAAGGCCAAAAATCAAAATAGGATGCAAAACTTGGGCTAAGAAGGGGAAGGGATTTTGGAGGAGTTTTCTTCTTCTCTTGCTTGTTTTTTCAAATGACACCCCAAGGCCTCTTTTTATATGAGAAAAATATGGTTATGCGGTTTAGAGATGGGATACAAGGGGTAAAATTGTTAGGAAAACCTCTATAGCCCGTAAACTCCACCGAATTCCTTGCAATTCTATATTTTTTGCAAGTTTTGGAGGTAAATGCGGGCCAACCAGCATGCATCTTGCATATGTACATGGGATAACTAGCATGTATCATGTGTGTGTGTGGGGGCTATTAGTATAGCAGGGTGTGTACACTATCCAAAAAATATTTTTTTAAGAGGAATCCTTAGTAGTATTTTGGAAAAGTATGTAAGTGGAAAGGACAATTTCTTGTATGCATAGGTAAGTCATTTTTGGACTATCACAGATTCCCCATAATCTGTGAGTTCATAAAAGCAATTGATGGCTGGAATACATTAAAATATATTTACACAGTGGGAAGGCATGAAGTTGAGTGAGCCTGAGACGAGTGTTCATGAGCGTGCTACCTGCAAAAAATAATAATAATCTCTCTGAGATCAGCATACCCATGCTCAGGATAAACTAAGGATGGTTGCCAATAAATTACACTGGAGATCCATGTCACATATGACTACTAGAAAAAAATATAAATGTCTATATAAAGTGTAGCCGCTAACAATACACAAAAGATCTACATATCAAGATCATTTGATGATATACAAGTACAATATAATATGCATATTCAAGAAGCATCAATGTCTGTGACTGGAGATGACGACTTCATCGCTTGAGAAACAACTTCAAGATCTTCAAAATTTCAGGTAGGAATATAATAGGAGTGTAAGACTCACTACCCTAAGGTATTCGACATGCTGTCGAGAAAATACTAGAGGATCTCGATCACCGAGCGCAAAACTTCATTTATTTTGGATCCGAACTTGACTAGACTCTTGGGATGGTTGACTCAAGAAAGTCAAGAGGTAAACTGCAAAATGGTTGACTTAGTTTGGATAAAACTTCCCTTGGAAAAAATCATGACAAAATGATGAGACTCAGGCAGTGTAATATTGACATAAGTCTATGATACAAGAGGTACCACAAACTTTCCATATGTTTGGAAGAGTAACCAAATGGAGGAGGACACAACTCTATGTAACAAGAACAACTTACTAAGATCATACTAGATACCAATGCTTGGAGAACAAATGGAAGGATGTTCTTTTTCCAAGGGAAACTATCTTGTTGCGTAAAAAAGAGAACATATATCTCGTCCCCTCTTTTTGGAATATTTTTTTTTTCTTTTTCAAATTTTTAACGAGCTTGAAAAAGAATAAAAGAATGATATGTTACAAAGGAGGAACGAGTGTCATGGGAAAGAAAACTAGTTCCAAGCACATGGAACATACTGATGCTCAGTGCAAGGAGACATGTGCATGATAAGGACACTAAGGAAAATTCCTCTAGGGGTCAAGGTGTCAGATCGCACGGGAAAAGAGTGCTACAAGGCTTGCATTTAAGGAGTTCTTTTGATGGTTCAGTTAATAGTGATATGAAGTTAGCATTAGGCCAAAGATGCAAGGATGAAACATGTGATGTGAGTAAGTATGACACAAAAGGATTCCTTCCATGTGAAATTTTATGAGGCCAGAGAAGGTAAGATCAGTGGTTTTTCACATTTAAAGAGTCTGGAAAACACTAAAAGATGACTCCATAGTGTTCCTTTTTCGTAATTAGTCCAATCATTTCGAAAAAGGGTTAAACTTATACCTAAAGGACGTCTCTTCAATACCATTTTAACGAGTGTGATTGAGATAATATCACTCAGCTATATTTTCAATTTTAAGGAGTCTGAAAAGAGCTTAAATATGAACTCACGTCCTTTTTCTAAATTAAGTGTCCTTAGCCCGAAAGTATAAAATATAACCTAGTAGAACTCTCCCAGTGAGACATGTCTCCTGAGGTGTACCTTTTCCTTGGATAATCTATTGGCCGGAAAAGGGTTAAACTTATGACAAATAGATATTCCTTCTAGATCGATTAATGAGTGTTAAAGTAACAAGGTCACTTGACAATATTTTCATATTTAGGGTCTCTGAAAAGAGGTTAACTATGGACTCCTAGGGGGTTCCTTTTTCATAAGTATTCTCCAAGGCCCAAAAAAGAGATAAACCAAAAACAAGGAGAATGGCCCTTTTTAAAAAATTTAATCCCCCAGGCTCGAAAAAGGGTTAAACCTATGCCTAAGAATACTCTACTAGAGAACCGAAGATCCTATGGCATACCTTTATTCATAAACTAACCATCCAGACCGAAAAATACCACTAGACAAATGTGAAGGGAAACAAGATCGCTCAACAATATTTTCAATTTTGTAGAGTTTGAAAAGGGCTTAAAGAAGACTCTAGGGGGTCTTCTTTTCTTAAGTAATCCATACGATACTAAAAATAATAAATAATCTCTCATTATATGTTTCTTTAAAATTTTAAACGAGCTTGAAAGACAACAAACTATGTCGAAAACAATAATTTTACCATGGGATGATATAAGTGTAATCCGTCTCAAGAAAACACCCCAAAAAAAAATAAATTCATTAGAATGACTCAAAGATCTCTTAAAAGGGAACTCAATTAGCTATCGAGCCGAGAAAAGGGAAAAAGGGGACCAGACTAGGGAAAAAAAGGCCAAAAAATTCTATAAATAGAGGTGGACAACTCATTTTAACCATTGCAATTTGGAAAATAACCAAAAGGTAAAAAAACCCTCTTCTGTAAAACATGAATTCAAGGATCTACGATGGACAGAATATCTTCACACTTGAAACAAGTAAGTACAATTGACCTTTCCTTTCATTTTCATCCATTAATATTTTCTTAGTTTAATGTTTGGAAGGTGCATGCCCTTGTAAAAGGGTCAGGCCTACGTGTATGAAGGTTTTCCATGCCCAACACGCGTATGTACGTGGGAAAAGTAACACTTAGCCCATTTATATATGTGACTTTCTTAAAGACAACCCACGTACACCTCTTTTAATTTTCAAAAGAAGTGAAATAAGGGCTAACCTCTCCAATTTGTGTGCAACAGGATGTATGTTCATTGGCGGGAAAGGGAACATGAGGAACTATATGTCTTGGTAGAGGAGGATCCCAGGGACATTGCCATTCTTAAACAGTGTGGTATGTGAAAACAAATTCAATGGCCATTCATGAGGGAACAACCCAAACCACTGAACCACTTGATAGAGTATTGGCATCTGGATGTAGAGGCATTCATGCTAGAGGGTCAATCATTGACTCCGATGATAGAGGAAATTTACTTTTTGACAAGCCTCTCCAGAAGAGGGGAACCAATCAACTTGAGGACCTTTCCTCCAAGGCCATATAACATAGAGGAATGCATTGGGATGTATTGCAAGGATGGCACTGATAAATTAGAATCTCAAGTGTCGATACATAATATCACTAGCCTCATTCTTTAGATAATACTCTTTATGATTGGGCGAATCATGGGATCTGCAACACTTCATCAGGATTCTCGTGCAAAGATGCATTGTGCAGTTCATTGTCTGGAAGCCACTATTTTCGAATGGAGCACTACCATCCTCTCATGCATGAAGAAACAACTAACTAACTTTTAAAGAAGAATGGACAAAAACTTCAGGTTTGGGACCATATTGTGTGCTTTCTTTTTCAAGAGAATGTCAAGACTTAGTTCGAGGGATACAATACAAGGCCTTATTACCTCCTTTCCGGCATTATGCAGGTGGGTAGCTTTGTTGCATAGATAGGGTGTGGGGAGAGTCCAGGGGGCCTTTGACAACAAATTTTTTGATTGGTGGGCCTATTATATTCCTGTGATTGAGGACTATCCATATTCGGGGATCAGTTTCCTAAGGGATCTTGATATTCCCATGCCCCCTAGGAAGGATGTGGAGATATAGGTAAACACATTTTTAAATTTATTTAACTTTAAATTTTTTAAATATTATCCTTTTTATGGTAATGTCAANCCTGTGATTGAGGACTATCCATATTCGGGGATCAGTTTCCTAAGGGATCTTGATATTCCCATGCCCCCTAGGAAGGAGCGTGGAGATATAGGTAAACACATTTTTAAATTTATTTAACTTTAAATTTTTTAAATATTATCCTTTTTATGGTAATGTCAAAGTACTAACTCAAAGATATGTTATATGCAGATGTGGGACCAGTGCGACCCGCTGACTTCACCAGGGCCAGGCATCATCCTCGAGCAGAGGCAAGACCAGCAGGAGTTGGAGGACCAGTAGCTATAGGAGGACCCCCAGCCAGAGAGGGTAAGAGAGTATTGAAACGAGTAGAGAGGAACATGACAATTCTCACTCGTGCAATGCCGATGGAAAAGATAGAGGAACTTCCCCCTGCTATACAGCCACATGTTGTAGGGGTGTCGAGGACTTGGGTCCAGTTGTTCTGGTGTCTTGCAAATGTCGTAGTTCATTATATTAGGTCCAATAGGCCTACACCATAGTTAGTATTGGGCCACACATGTGTCGAGGGAAAGTTTTGTACTCTGTAGTGAGGGCTTGAGCCCAACGATGCATACCGAATCTATTTGAGACTTTTTATGGCCCACTTTGTACTCATGACATTATTTTTGGGGATATATTATATATACATATTTTTTTATTACGGATAAAAAAAATTATAAATGTATTTACATATGCATGTATGTGTGTTTTTTTTGCTTTTATGTGTGAGAAACATGCCAATCTAATACTTGATTAGCCAATGTATCAGTTAGTTGATTATATCTCCTAGGAACATGAATATAAGTAATATAATCAAAATAGTGCTTTAAGAGACGTACCCTAAGGAATAGTCAGTGAAGGGTGGGATTGTAGACATGGAACAACCCATTTAACTAAGACATGACCAGTTGAGTATCTAGATAAACTCGGAGGTGAGAAATACCATATGATAAGGAATCACATAGTAATTTTATTACTGCACTATACTCGGCAACATTATTGGTTTCTTCTCCTAGAAAAATACCTACAGAAGATGTCAATGGACCAAAAGGTGTAAAAATCACCCAATCTGTGGAAGCAAACCTCTGATTGTTTCAACTAGAATCGTCTGTGAACCCAACATAGACTTCAGATTCCCTTGACATCTACCACAGTGAAAAGAAAACACAATAACTACACGTCCATAAAACAAAAAGACAAGACTGTATAAATAAATTTATACATATATACAAGAATTCATGCTCAGGCAACCGACCTAAGTGTAATACTTCTTAAGGTAGATCCCATTTCTAGGATCCGATAAAGCATTACCCTTGAAATCAACCAGTTGATAAGCACCATTTTCTAAGACCTTTTTCACAATGAATGGTTTGAACCACATGGGTTTGAACTTTCCTGCCCCCAAGGGATCTTTGTCTTGGTCATAGACTAGGATAGGATCACCTTCAGAGAAAATCCAAGGGTGGATGAACCGATCATACTGAAACTTGACACGTTTCATGTGAGCCTCATTGGCCAAGGCTACATATCGATGCTTCTCATCGAGTTGCTAGAGATATAAAATACGTTCTTCAAGAGGTGTAGTGTCGGGAAGTAGTTCCACTACCAACTTAAGAGAAGGGATTTGACATTCTATGGAAAAGACTGCCTCCAGCCCATAGGCAAGTTGGAAAGGAGAAAAACTGGTAGCAGTCTTGACTGAAGTTTGATAAGCCGAAAGTGTCAAGTACAACATCAAATTCCAATTTGACTTGGCTGAATTAATCATTTGCTAGAGAATAGTCTTGAGAGACTTATTAACGGCCTCTACCTGACCATTCTCTTGTGGGTATTAAGGTGATGAATGTTCCTGTTTAAAACCTATTTTTGATGTTAATTTGTACATCATTTTTATCTGTAACTAGCTTCCATGATCTGTGTCAATATCCTTTGAAATATTGAACCTGGGTACAATCTGGTTGGAAACAAAAAGGGAATCCATTTCCCTGTCATTGTTGAATGTCGGCATAGCTTCGACCCACTTAGTAACTTATTCTACTACTACAATGATATGCGATGCCCCCTAGCTAAAACTGGGTGACATGTAGTGAAATAAATCACCCACTTAGTGAAGGGACCGACAACAATAAATGGGAACATGGGAGATGGTTGTGCCTGCATCTTCTGAGAGAATATCTGGCATAGGTGAAACTTCTTGATTGCCTCTACACAATATTTGATTAATGAGCGCCAAAATTATCCAACACAAAGAATCTTTTGGGTTGTTTCCAACCTAGAGAGATGATCGCCACATGCTCCTATGTGAAAGTCATTTAAAACAAGTTTTTCTTCTTTGTGAGTGAGACATTGAAAGAGAATACAATCCACTCTTCGATGATATAAAGTATCATCCAATATAATACAGTTTCATGCTTGGTGTCATATTTGTTGATGCTCATTGTGAGAAGCAGAAGAAGGGAACTTCAAAGTATGAATATACACAAGTATATCTCCACACCAAGGGTTCGAAGATGCAATAAGAAAAATATATTCATTGATCGGTGACTCTTTGGGAAAAATATTACCACTTTTGATCGGAAGTTTCGAGATTATTTCAACAAAGGCCAAGGACTTTTTAGATTTTGCTGAAACAAAATCTAATTTGAACTCTTGTAGGATGACTACCCAATGACTGATTTTCCTGCCGATGACCCATCGTGTTAACACATATTTAAATGGGTTGACGATGACTACAATGGTGGTCTTGTGAAGTAAGATGTAATTACAGAACCGTTGGATAGCATGAACAACTTTCAAAACAAGTTTCTCAACATGTTTTTATTTGAGTTCCAGTTCAACCAGGCCTCATCTAAGATAGTAGATAATATTCTCTTTGAGAACGTCATCCTCTTGGAACAAGACCATGCCAATAGTAGACTCTGGGGCAGCCAAATACAGCAAGCAAATCCTTGCCATAATCTAGAGGACCGAGCAGAGGGGAAGACATCAGAGTGTGTTTCAACACTTCAAAAGAGCATTGAGATGCTTCATCCCAATAGAATGGGACCCATTTTTTCAAGAGACCCATGAACCCTTTAATAATATCATAATAGTTAGCAACAAAACGTTGAAGAAATTGGATTTCCCCTACAGACTTTAAAGCTGGGGGATTGTGCACGGGGGAGGAAATTGAACTATTTCCTCAACCTTCAGAGGATCGACCATGATCCCTCTGGTTGACATGATAAAACCTAACAAGTGTCCCAATGTCACACAAAAACTACACTTCTTTGGATTCAAGAAAATATGATAGTAGCAACTCCTCTCAAACATAAGTCGTAAATGGGCGGGATGATCGGATCTCTTACGAGAACATGATGTTAGGTCCTCAAGATACATCTCAACTATGTGTTCGAGGTTTGGAAAAGAAAATGACATGGCCTGTTGAAAAGTGGATCCAACATTCTTAAGGCCAAAAGGCATTTTTCTATACGAGAATGTACCCAAAGGACAAATAAAATCCAGTTTATGTTGGTCCTCAGTATTGATCCAAATCTTATTGTAACTGGAAAAATCATCCATAAAATAAAAGACCTCACAACCCTCACATTCATCAACGATATGGTTAATAAATAGGGTTGTAAAATTTCCTTTTAGGAATTCTTTGTTCAAGTCATGAAAGTCCATAAATACGTGGATCGTTCCTTGCTTCTTGTTGACAAGAACAAGATTGGATACCCATTCCATCAATTGTAGAGGATATAAGAAACCAACTTTGATGTATTTCTCTACTTCATCCTTTATCATTGTTTCCTTGCGAGGATTGATCGAGTGAAGCTTCTGCCGTGTTATAACCCTATAATTTATAGGATCAACTGGTGACTGAAAATTTTACCCTTTTATTGTTTTGGTTGCTAAATGATTTTTCATTCTAAAAATAATTTGAGAAAAAAAGAAAAGAAAAGAAAGAAAAAGAATAAAAGAGGGCATAAAAGAAATTTAAATAAATCCCCATGCAATAACAATGACTTGGTCCATACAGTTTAAGCATGGCCAAGTCCTTTAAATTGATGTTGATAGGAGTAGTGAATAATCTTGGCTAAACTGTTTAATCTTAGCCAAGCAAATTAGGTTAGCTAGTGAATAAATTTGACCAAACTGCCTAATCTTCGTCAAATAACCCCAGGATAGAGTAATTTCTTAGTCCAATAGTTTAATCTGGGCTAAATGTCATAGGTAATTAGGTTAGAGCATAGGGTAGTTTGCTTTATCTCAATAAAACAGGCATGATGATCGATGTTGAGCCCTATCTTTGATGTTTGAAAGTTGAATGTCTAACCCCATGGTGATAAAAACAGGGAAAGCTTGGACAAACCGACTTAAAGCACTTATCCTAAGTTTTCAGAGTAAATATGAGTTTGTTCTCACAGATTAAAGACAATGCACAGATAAATGACTAAGGTGCTAGCGCTCAAATCTACGGTTGATAAGTTTTAACAGACCCCCCCCCCCAAGACCGTTCTACCTTTAACGGTAGGGGGGGGTCTAGAATCATGTATAACAAAGGCATGCATCTGAACGACTGAGGCATCGGCGCCTAGATCCACAGTTGAGATTGAATTTTGGACCCCCCCCCCCGACCGCTCTTCTTTTAATGGTGGAAGGGGGGGTCTGGAATATTGGTTAAACATTGTGCTCAGATATACGGTCCAATGGTAGGCGCATCGATGGATGGGTGACGGTATTTTTCGTACCCCCCTGACCAGTCTTGTTTTAACGATGGGGGGGGGGGTCTGAAATGGAGTGATTTTCTGGTGGTCCCTTTTCTCTACATGGCAGGAATCCATTGCTCCATACTCCTGCCATGTACCACTTACCACTTTCTGACATACCCTCCATCACCCCATGACATCATTTTCCACTTTTTCCCCTAAGGGTCACATCTCATAACTCTGTCAGTCCATTCCCCCTGTTCACCCATTACAAGTCCCTTCACCATGGTCACTTCCCAATCAACACCCTCTACATCACCCGGTCATATTTATCATTCATTGTTACCTGCCATCTCACGCTCCAAAAGACCCGTTGGCCATTTATTACTGGCTAACTTATCTGTTAGCTTGTTGATCTGTCCCTTGCGCCCAATGGGTATCCTTTTTCTCAAAACTACTCTTTCTGTTCATTCTCCCATTTCTTACTTTGTCCTCGCACTAGAGATATTATCCTTTTCTTACCTCTGTTTCAGTAAGCCATCCAAAACCACAGCCATCCCCACTAACATTGTTTTTGAATTGCAGGTATTTTCACAGTGATGGTACCAAAATCCAAGAAATAAGAAGCCGAGGAAAATCCTTTCCTCTCGCCTCCAGTTGATCTCGATAGGATCCATTTGGTCGAAAAAGATCATTTAATTGCAGACACTAGGTGCGAATTCGACTTCGCAGATTTGCAGTCATGGCTCAAAGAGATTTTCTTAGATCAGAGCGATGAAATTAGGATCTGGGAGTCCAACCTTCCTCTGTATATTTTCCCCCAGGTTCACCATTTCTCTGAATTTTCCCTCAAATTCTAGGCTCATTACCTCCCCGACTAGAGAGCCATATTATCTTCATCAAGAGAAACTCTATTCTTCATTACACCAGAAGCCATTGATTAGATGATGCAGATACCCAGAGTTGAATCTACGTCCCCTTTCAATCTCGAAGTCATCACGAAGCTATACCAGAAAATATCATTCCCTCAGAGAGCCCAAATTTTCGAGCTTTTCCTCCCTCAGGCAGCCCATCTCCCCAAGACAAATCCCCCGTACCCTTCCTCCCTTTTCTTAGAGAAGGGAAATGGGTGGATGAACCCATATTGGGTTTTCTATCCTTCTTCTCCACAGAAGAAAGACCCGCCACTCATTTCGACTACAACACTTTCCCGGTGGACAGTATTCACGAGTAGTTCTCAAATTTCACCTTAGAAGGCATGTTTCAGTATTCCTCAATACTGGCCTACATGTTCACTTTCTTTCAAGCGGACAGGTTCTCCTTTTCAATGCATAAAATGGAGAAGGACAGAAGATCGTAGGTGGTAACATCTTGGACTTCACTACTCAGACAAAATTCAATAGATTTCAGTTTCAAATAGTTTATCGATTAGTTCTACCATCCAGTGGTGAGCATGCCCAGTGGCAGACCTGAACCAAGAATAAATGAGGAGATTCAGAGGATTTTATGCCTCTCAGACCTTGCAAAAACTGGAGATTGGTATATTTACCAAAACCACACCGAGATCAGAGTATATGGATGCAAGTTAGCTCCATACAAACTTCCCAAGTATCTTTCTATGAGGATATTTTCCCTAGAGTACATAAGGAAAATTATTAACTCCGACGACATACATTTTGTGTCTCTGAAAAAGAAACAACAACTTAGAATTAAAGGGCAAATAGGGTCTTTCATCTCCAATAGTTGAGGTGCCAGGGAGGAAGCAGATAGACTGTTGAAAGAAATGAAGTTTTATGTTATTTTCATGTGGTACTATGATCCATGAGGGATAATTTATGAGATGAGGATTAAAAATAAAAATGTCCCATATGTTCATACACCGAAGCCTGAGATAGAGAAGTTCGCAAATCAAATAGAATGGGAGCCGAACACTCTGGTCAAGATAGAACAGCAGGACCCTTTGATCATCATCTCACAGACTACTACACCATAGGTTCCCAAGGAGAAAAGACCCAGGAAGGATACTTCACCTTCCATCACTGAAGTCTCAGTTGAAGATTTCCAATTACACACCAAAAGGCCAAAAACCAATCATACACCTGACACGGCTGGTGAAAAGGAAATCGAATCCTCTGCAATTATGAAAGATGATAGGTCACTTCTGAGCACAAGAAAAAAGAAAATCATGTCTACAGCTTTTCCTAAGAAGCTCACGAATACTCCACTAGTCGACCAGCCAAGTAAAGTAGGACCAAAGTTGAGTGTTTTTGAGAAGTATGACCTGATCAAAAAGAAAAATTAGAGAATGACCAGCAGTACTTATGCTCAGTTTTGGAAACAAACTTCAATGACACAACACAGACTATTGCCTGCATTTGATATAGAGAAGGGTAGAATGTACATGGACTTTCTGCAGGTACAGGTGCCGAACCCGAAATCCATCACTGATTACAAAAGAGAAACATTCGAGTTTCATACTAGAGATGTGCATCTCGTTGATCACATGGATCTTCATAGGAAAACTAGAGAAATGGTTTTCTCCACATTGACGAATGCTTCTACTGTGGTTGCTAAATTACAGGTATCTCTGAGCAATGTTCAGACACTGCTGAAACTAGAAAAGATATCATCCTTTGCAAAAGATAATATAATTAAGATGTTGGAAGAATTGGTCCTCAAGATCGGGTATGACCCCTCGAATGTGAAAGCGGTTGAGGAGATGTTAAAAAATAAAAATGTCTATATAGCATCTCTGAGGAAATATTTGAAACTGCCACCAACGGAAGATGCACAGGCAAAGGAGATAGATGAGACAGAAGGGGAAAAGGATGAGATGCTCAGGTTGATTATGGAGCAGAATGCATAGTTGAAAGAGATGGAAGTAGAACTAGAAAGTTTAGTGAAAGAGAAGGAACAATCAAAGCCTATGGAATTCATTCCATTGAGCGCAGTTCCACTCACAAGAGTAAGCAAAGCATCTACAGTGGGAATCCCCTCAGCAGAAACTCCCTCAGCAACTCCACTGACAGCTCTGCAGAAGACAGTAGAACTGGAAAAATCCATGGAAGAGAAGAATTTGCAAGAGACAGAGATTAGCAGACTTAAAAAGGAGGTTAAGAACCTTCAGGAACTCAAGTCTTCTTACTAAACCAGCTACTCCAAGGAGAAATAGACATCAGACAAGCTCAAATAGTAATTGCAACAACCTCAAAAGTAAATAGTGGCAGGCAAAACACTTGTTGAGGTCAAGGAAAGTGTCTGGATGAATATCACCAAGTCCGTAAATGAAATATGGCCTATGG
Organism: Picea mariana; assembly: GCA_032191745.1. Taxonomy (NCBI): domain Eukaryota; kingdom Viridiplantae; phylum Streptophyta; class Pinopsida; order Pinales; family Pinaceae; genus Picea; species Picea mariana. The sequence continues at coordinate 195,949 of JASDQU010100823.1, read as the reverse complement.
TACAAATCATGTTCAAGCAAAATGAACTAGTGCAAAGAATCAAGTAGGCTATTGAGAAAATAAGAGGAGAACTAGGAGAGATGCCCATAGAATCCACTGAGATCATTACATTCCCGAATTCAAAAACCAGAGAAGAGTTAGAGGATTTGAAAATTGAAGATAGGACGGAGACCATCCTCGAGGTCAAGAGGGTCCTAACCAAAAGAGGACTGATGCTACAGCTGGAAGACAAAGTCTAGACTATGGACATAGGAGTGCAAATATTTTTTAGCAAAATTGAAGCTCTGCAGAAGAAAGACCTTCCTGGCTTAAGGGTCATAAATGACAAGTTAATGGCACTTTCTGATTATAAAAATAAACTAGCCACTGTGGCTAAAGATAGTTCTAAATTATTGGGAATACAGGGAAGTATCATGGGCAAGGCATTCTTAGAAGCTTTACAGTCAGACATCAGCATACAGTATGAGATCCGGTACATTTTCATCATCAAGCTAACTGTTTCCAAGTATACAGAGATGGATGAAGTATACTGAAGACTACTCAAAGTCGTCATTCCTAGCCACCTTCAATGGGAAGAGTTATGCAATCTGATCAAGTAGGATATGAGGTGTCCAAGCCCAGTCAACTATCCAATCAGACAAGGTCATGCAGAGGACTCACCAATGGTTTACCCCAGAAATCAGCATTAAGATTTCAACACATCATCAAACAGTTCCTAAATTTTTGTATCTTGTTGAGTTAGTTAGCTAAATTTAGAATTTTCCACATCCTGATCTTTAACAATAGGATCGTATGTAATTTTTTATTATAAATACTTCAAACTTTGAAGTACCAAGGGTTGATCTTTACACCCTGTAATCTAGAAAGACTGTAATTTTTATCAAGAGATCTTCCAGTAATACAAAGGGACGTTTCACAGGATTCCCGCGTGTTATTCATTGGTGATGTTTTTCTTTTCTATGTTAAATGTTTTTCTCCCTCAGTTGTCATATTGTTTTCTAATCTAATCTTTTAAAAGTAGTTCATGTTGCAGTATTTATATTTGTATACCCTGTTTTCAGCTTTGAAAGATCTTAATGTTTATCTTTCTTATATTACAGTGAAGAAATTCTTAAATTCTTCTTTATTTTAATTGATATTCTCATATTTTCTGCTATTCATCACTTTACTGCTAAAAAATCCAATGAATGCATTATCTTGCCCTGTGAAAAGAATCTTTTAATTTCTGTTTAGACCTCTATCTTTATAATACAGACCCCATAGCCCAATGGAGGCGTAATAACCTTTTTGATCCAACTTAACAAAAACAACAACAAACCATTCAATCTTATTTTGTTTAACTAGCCTAATATCTCAAAGTTAAAACATAGCTAAATCATACAGAGAGATCCCTCTCTGAAGCTGGTAGGGCTAGATTCCAGTTTCGAAGTGGTTGGATAAAGTTACCTCTTGTAAATTTCTTCTACTCTGACAACCTCTGGGAATTTACAGAGCGTTAACATAGTGGTGACTCCACTGGGGACCCAACAAACATTCAACTCCATGATTTCTTTTTCCCTAGAAGAAAACTTTGCTTCTAAACAAATTATAAATATGAGAAAGAAACAATGTTCATAGGTTGTTAAATGCTTGTACTTAGTAATTTCGGGTTCATAAAAATAAAAATATATAAAAACTAAAAAATATGTCTCCTAAAAGAGCTTATACTCAATCCCACCCAGACCCGGAACCTGCAATAGAAACTGATAATCCAGAACAGTTACTTAGAAAGAAGACCATTTCATAAGGTTCAGGGAGTCATAGTCCCCTTTACAAGTCCCTTTCTCTTCCAGAGGAACTTGTTTCCCTTCAAGATCTCGACTTTGACACCATTTTTTAACAAAGCCTATTTAGAACGAAATATGATAGCTTTGTGACTGAAACCATTTTAGATCCAACCATCCTGCAACCCCAGACCCCTAAAATACTATCTGCCACTGCAAAACCTCAAACTGCTCACTCAATGCCAGCTAGTCCCTCATCCTCCTCATTTTCTGCCACAGCCCCACCTATCATCCAGGTTTTTGTCCCACCTCCTCCACCTATCATGGTGGCCATATATTCTCCCTTGGTGTTGGCTTCACCTTTACA
>JASDQU010100823.1:182705-193799 GCA_032191745.1 Picea mariana | reverse complement strand
CTTATTTTGTTTAACTAGCCTAATATCTCAAAGTTAAAACATAGCTAAATCATACAGAGAGATCCCTCTCTGAAGCTGGTAGGGCTAGATTCCAGTTTCGAAGTGGTTGGATAAAGTTACCTCTTGTAAATTTCTTCTACTCTGACAACCTCTGGGAATTTACAGAGCGTTAACATAGTGGTGACTCCACTGGGGACCCAACAAACATTCAACTCCATGATTTCTTTTTCCCTAGAAGAAAACTTTGCTTCTAAACAAATTATAAATATGAGAAAGAAACAATGTTCATAGGTTGTTAAATGCTTGTACTTAGTAATTTCGGGTTCATAAAAATAAAAATATATAAAAACTAAAAAATATGTCTCCTAAAAGAGCTTATACTCAATCCCACCCAGACCCGGAACCTGCAATAGAAACTGATAATCCAGAACAGTTACTTAGAAAGAAGACCATTTCATAAGGTTCAGGGAGTCATAGTCCCCTTTACAAGTCCCTTTCTCTTCCAGAGGAACTTGTTTCCCTTCAAGATCTCGACTTTGACACCATTTTTTAACAAAGCCTATTTAGAACGAAATATGATAGCTTTGTGACTGAAACCATTTTAGATCCAACCATCCTGCAACCCCAGACCCCTAAAATACTATCTGCCACTGCAAAACCTCAAACTGCTCACTCAATGCCAGCTAGTCCCTCATCCTCCTCATTTTCTGCCACAGCCCCACCTATCATCCAGGTTTTTGTCCCACCTCCTCCACCTATCATGGTGGCCATATATTCTCCCTTGGTGTTGGCTTCACCTTTACACGACATGCCCCAGGACTATCAAATGAGACTCCCACAGTTCGATGGTACAGGGCCCTTGAACGCACAGCAACACGTTGATAAAATGAATGACTATTTTGACTTGCAGGAAGTGGATGAAGCTGACGTTCAAATGAGACTTTTTGCATAGAGTCTGGCTGGGGATGTTAATAAATGGTACGAATTCTTACGTGTTGCTTCAGTGGTTGACCTTACAGCATTTCAAAGATTTTTTCTAGATAGATGGGAGGTAAGGAAAAACCCTCTCCAGATCTTGTCAGAATACAAAAACATCAAAAGGAATCAAGGAGAGACAGTACAAGACTACTGCACCCACTTCAACAATCTGTACAATGCAATTCTAGCCGATATTAAACCCCCACAAGGTTTGGCACTGATAAAATTCCCTGATGGTTTCAAAGTTGATATGTCGTATCAATTAAGGGAAAGAAACTCCACCACCCTGGAGGACATGCAAAAAAGCACAATAAGTGTAGAGGCCAACCTGCTGGCTAAAAGGGCATGGCAGAGGATGGAGAGGAGAGTCACAATTAAAGAGGAACCTTCCACATATTCTTCTGATGCCAAACTGGATTCCTTAGCTAGAGTAATGGAAAGGATGATGGAGAGACTTATTGTAGCCGAAAGAAATCCTCCTAGAGAAAACCAACCTGCTCCACAAATTCAAAATCCTAACTTCAGAATAAATCCTCCTCAAATCAGGCAGAGAGATCCTAGGGATCAAAGAGAATAGAGGGGTCTTGATCAACAGATCAGACCACCCCTACAGAAAAATTATGTCGATGAAGGTGAGGAGGTAATTGAAGAATTAGAGGACACACACATAAACCTCGTGGGCATTAACGATAACGAAGCCATTTTCCTTACTCAGGAAGAGCAAGAACTTTTCCTTCTTTCTCAAACAGAGTTGAGTGAGGAAGCTTAAGAGACCAAACAACAGGCATTTGAAAATGCCATTATGGAGGTACACAGGCAGTACAATCTGTGAAGTAAAAAGACAGATGAAAATTCCCCAAAAAAGGTAACCGAAATGAAGAAAACAGTCGAAACCAAGAAATCTCTTGAGTCTTCTACCAAGAATATACCCGAGAAAAGTAATGTTGAAACTCCAGCAAAAAGAAACCCTACCATTTTACAAAGATCAATGCAGACTGAGGTTTCATCAATCAACCGACCAAATACTTCTGCCCAGAAAAATATGGTAGACAGATCATAAATGTTGAGCCAAAGCAGAGCACCTACTCCTTTCAGCCTCGAAGGGGAATTGGCCAAAGTGAAAATTCCCATTCCCCTTTTCAAGTTGATGAGTAAGAACACTTACCGATCACAGGTGATCAAATCACTCAGCATTGAGCCTAATACAGGCCCGAAGGCCTAAACTGTTGGATCGACAAATCATTTGGACACGGTAAATCTTACCGATGATCAACCTGAACTCCTATTTGGCCCTGAAGTTGATGGTCAGACTGACACTGGTGTTGTTGCCCCTTTTTACATCAGCCTTAATATACACGACCTGATTCTGCACAATGCTATGTTAGATTTGGGTGCTTCCCATAACCTGATGCCTGTTGGGTATGTGTTATATTCTTTGCATGTGTGTGTGTGTGGGTGCGTCAGATACGACAACTGCATATGACAATCCCTTTACCTAGAGCTCTGCCGTGTGCACCGGGTGCTTTCCTAGGGGGGTCCCAGGGGGGGGCAGGTATGCCCCCCCCTGGATACGCGCAGCGTTCAGGGCAACACCCTGAATTTTTTTTTTTGGGCGGTTTTTGCTATTTTTAGTGGATTTTGCTATTTTTAGTTAATTTGTAAATTAATCTCGGATTAAGGGATTAGGATTTTGGTATATATGGAATACCTAAAAACATTGTATATATTGTATGGTGAATGGTGAAATTGGATATAATGAAAATAAGAAAGGTTTTCCCGGTTGAGGGTTTCCGGTAAAAGTCTCTGTGTACTCTGTGTATGAGCCATTGATTAATTTCTGTATTGCTTAAAAATCTATATGCATTGCTTTACTTCGCAGGTTTAAAACTTACAATGCCTAAAGCAGTGATGGAAAAATTGGGACTTGAGATCACTAGACCTTACAAGTATTTACACTCTTTTGACTCCAGCAAAGTCATATGTATCGGGTTGATCAAGGACTTATGTATCACCCTAGTTCAGATTCCAGTAAAAATCATGGTTATGGATGTTGTGGTCATGGACATTCCCCCAAAATATGGTATGTTGTTTTCCAGGTCTTGGGGGGCCAGGTTGAAAGGCACATTGTAGTTGGATATGTCATATTCCACCATCCCAGTATTCAGACAACAGAGAAGACTGTACAGAGAGACGTTGATGAAATATATGGTCAACAACCAGGAAAAGCCCCATAACTATCCTCTGTACTCTTCTCACTATGATCTAGATTCCTTCATCCTATATAACGACGACGATATGGGATAACAAACCACTCAGCTGGAAGAAGATACATTTGACCCGAATGAAGGCCAAGAAATCATTGAGGCAAAAGGGAAGAAACTTGTAATAAGTGAAGAATTTCCAACAGATTTCTGGAGCATGGACTTCGATGGAGCTATAAGCAAAGAAGGAGCTGGAGCAATGTTGGCAGCTCAATATATTTTTAATTTTTTATATCAATTAAATGATCTATATAGATGCCTAACTGGGGTCATGAATTTTTATTACTCTTCATGAACAATTTTTGAAANAAACCACTCAGCTGGAAGAAGATACATTTGACCCGAATGAAGGCCAAGAAATCATTGAGGCAAAAGGGAAGAAACTTGTAATAAGTGAAGAATTTCCAACAGATTTCTGGAGCATGGACTTCGATGGAGCTATAAGCAAAGAAGGAGATGGAGCAATGTTGGCAGCTCAATATATTTTTAATTTTTTATATCAATTAAATGATCTATATAGATGCCTAACTGGGGTCATGAATTTTTATTACTCTTCATGAACAATTTTTGAAATGACAATTGTAAGTTGTTGCTTTTCCCTATTGTTTTTTTTATGCTTCGTTCATGACTGAAAGCATGAAAACTTCAGACTGTGTTACCATTCTGTTTGAAAATGTATTAAAGGCAATTTGTTTCTACTGTTTATTAATGAAACTTTGTTCCTTGACATGAAGAACTATTCTCATTTTTTTGATTCCTTGAACACCAAGCATTCTTAGGGATTGATGGTTATATCAACAAAGGGTTTTTTCGATTTGAGTTTTGGTATGGTTTTGTTTAATTCTTGGTTATGCATTTCCTTTTACTAGTCCTTTGATTTTTTATTTTCAACCTCCCCCAAACCTTGTGATCGAACCCACTATGCGCGCACTTATTTTCATTTGAAGGATCTGGTCGTGGTTCGTACTTTAGGAAAGTTGGCAATATGATTTGTAGTCAGCCATCATTTCCAAGACTGGCCTTGGCCTTTGCAAACCCTCTTAACATGCATTTCAATTAAACACACATCTTATCATTATGAGTTTTCTCCTCATACATCGTTCACTGTTGGTGTTTCTCAGGCTTGGGGTATGGCTTTGTTATTTTTTTGCAAACCCTCCCTGCACGTTGTGTTTGATTGATTACCCTCTCGTCCAATATGGATCCTATTGTGAGATTCGAACCTAATGGCATTCAAACTCTGCTCTTATATGACGATGCCAGAGAAGATATGGAGAGTATTGGTTGGCTCGTTTTCCTCAGAAAATTTCAAGGTTTCACTTTACAAACTGCCTAGGAATTCGCCTTCTCCTTCGATGGGTATGTGATGTCCAACTTGAGGTTACAAAAGATTTTTTGAGTCAAGCTACAGGACTCCCTACAAGCCCTGAAGTTTTACACTTTTGTTAGCAGAGTTTAATCTCATTTTTTTTGCTTGTTGTAGACATGATTTTGTAGGAGTGATTATGAGCAAACTGCTACGAATTAGAACAAACCCTTTAAAAAACAAAACCAAAATGAGCCATTTTATCTTCATCATGGGCAGTTTCTCCAAAAAACGGACCATTGTAGAGTTATGCCTCGACCTTTGGAGGTAAATTTCTCAGAATTTTTTTTTCGGGTAAGATGAGAATTTTATTTTATTTTATTATGTTACAGACCTTGCTACATTGCCCTTCCCACCTACTCAGGCCTATGCCTCAATCTCCTACAGAAAACCCTTTCTCGGTCAAAAGGTTATAGAGCAGGCCCGTGAACAAGTTATACATCCTAATGACTGTCAAAAATTCAAATAAACCTACAGGCAATGTAATATTTAAAAATGTTGAGGCTGCAACAACCATTGTAAATTCCAAGGTTGTCTGATACGATTTGATCTCATAGTTGGAGGTATGATTCATCATCTTAAAATAGGATTATATTGTTAAAATTAGATTTCTTTATTTTACAATAAATTGGATTTCATTTACTAAAATAACTAGCTACAAAATCGCAAGATTCTATAGCCAGTTATGTTAATTTGAATTGTGTAAAGTAGTGGTTGAAAATGTATCTAAAATCTTTCTATTTTCCTTTTTTTTTCAGGATATTCAGCAATCCATGATTACAAATTGATCTGAGGCATCCTTGAGACCTTATAGTCATATCTTTGATGCATTTTGTATGAACAGAATTGAACTATTGTTAGTTTTGGACGATTTAGTAGGATCAGGGTGGTTGCATCCCCATTTAGTTTTGAAATAAATATTTGATCTCAAGAACAGAAACAATTATCTTTCCTGAGGCCTTTATAAGCCCATGATTTTTGTAATCAGAGGCATCTTATCCTAGGGCTGAAGTATGGACAATTACACACAAACTTGAATGGAACAGAATGCATATTACAGCTTTAGCTTTTGTGTATGATGTCTTAGTTTAAGTTTTGTTTATCTCAATGTGATAATAGATGGTGATAGATTTTGTCTTCATGATTTATTATGAGTTGAGATAATTCATTTTTACATGTTGTTCATATGTCATGTTTCAGATACAATATAGGGTGATCATCGATTCAATTCAAAATATGAGATTTATCTCTAATTTTTTTTGAATGTTTAAATACAATTTCTTACAAGAAGATTTATCTCACCGTAGTTACTTGTAAATCATAAGATCACTGTGACTGTCTCCATTATACGTTATGCTATCAAAACTCAGTTTCCAGCATATTGTTTCGCATTTATTCGGAGCATTCTTAACATTCGTTGCAGGTTTACCTCTCGGATAAGGTGGTTGGATATTCTCTATTGTACAAACGTTGGATGCACTAACAGGTTAGTTCTTTTATTTTATTGTTAGTTTACCTACGAAACTCTGATATATGGTTTGGCTTTGACCAACCATATATTCCCGTTTCATTGTACCTTTTCAATTTACACTTATATTAATAAAGAAAAAACAAAAAAGTAGTTTATGTGCTTTCTTTATCTATTTATGCTAAAAAAGTTACATTTACATTTGATTTTCATGAGTTCAGATTAAAACTCATAAATTGTATATCTTGCACATAAATTAGGTAAACGTAATATATTTTGTAAATATTATTTCAAAGTACTTATATTGATATATATTGTACATATATACACTAAGTAGTTATTTGTTAGTTTGCTCTTTTTCTTTATTTTGTTTCTTTTAGCACTGTTAGATTGGCCAACGGAGCCATTAAACCCGTCAGAATGAGTCATACCAAACGGCTTGGGTTATTTAGACAACCCTGGACCAGGCTCGTTCTTCTAGTTGACGGATGGTCAATTTCGCCCGTCAACAAGCAGGAGTTTGGTTGCACAATCAAAAATCAAGGTATTCGAAAAACCATTCTTACAAAATGAATTTTCAATGCACTAACAACATAGATGAGTATGAAGCTTTGATGCTCGGCCTGAAACTACTAAAGAAGGTTGGTGCCAAACAAATCATGGTAAGAGGCAATTCTGAATCAATTTCAAACAAATTAAAGGTGAGTATGCAACAAAACATCCCAGGCTTAGAGCTTATAGAAACGTTGTTTTGGATTCCCTTCAATGTTTCACTGAAGTTGATTTGCAGATGATGCCAAGGGGACAGAACATTTTAGCAGATGGTTTAGCTACATCAGCAGCTACATGCAAGATACCTTTTCATTCCACTCGTTCGTACACGGTGGAGGTAAAGTGCAGACCAACTGTCTTGGAAAACATCAGATACTGGGAGGTATTTGGGAATGATGACCAAATTGAAGAATTTCTACAATGTAAAAATGATTTCAAGTGTACAAACATAGACTTAGAAAACGATGATGAAAATGTGAATAAATATGTTTTTGGAAATAATAGTGTAAATAAAATAGATTCAGAAGAATCATGCAAAGATGAGATAGATTGTGATGTTTTGCATTTAAAGATTAATGTTTTACCTATGGGTTTAGTTCCATTAGAAGACTTATTTGATTTTAATGATGTAGCTAAAAAACCTAAAATTGAAGCCAGTGGGAAAGAGGTTGAAGACTGTAACATAGGGACAGAAGAGACACAAAAGATGATAAAACTTTCCAAATCTTTACCCCCTGAGAAGAAACTCAAATACATTGAACTTTTCAAGGAATATGTGGACGTGTTTTCTTGGGGTTATGAAGACTTAAAATGTTATGACACAAGCATCATTCAACATAGGATCCCGATAAAAGAAGATCAAAAACCTTTAAGACAGAAACTTAGGAGAATCAATCCCAAGTTACTTCCCCTGATAGAAAAAGAAATCAAAAAGATGTATGATGCTAAAATCATAGTTCCTTTACAATTTTCCAAATGGGTTTCAAATCAAGTCCTGACCCAAAAGAAAACTGGGTAAATCAGGCTTTACATTGATTTCTGAAACCTGAACAAGGTTTCCCTAAAGGACAACTACCCACTGCCAAAAATGGACCATATATTACAAAAGGTAGTTGGATCCAGCCAAATCTCCTTACTGGATGGTTTCTTAGGCTATAACCAGGTTCTCATTCACCCAGATGATCAAGAGAAAAAAACTTTCACAACACCTTGGGGTACCTTCATGTACGTGAAGATGCCTTTCGGTTTGATGAATGTTGGAGCCACTTTCCAAAGAGCGATGGACATCACTTTTGTGGAAGAACATGGCAGATATATTTTCATTTATCTGGACGATGTAACTGTTTATTCCCAGTCTGATGAAGAGCACTTGCGACATATCTGACGAGTGTTTGAGAAATGCAGGAAATTTGGGATTTCTCTAAATCCTAAGAAAAGCCTTTTTGGATTAGAGGAAGGTAAATTGTTGGGGAAAATAATATATAAGGATGGAATTAAGATATATCCAAACAGAATAGAAGCCATTCAGAAACTGGAACACCCAAGGAATATCAAAGAGTTACAATCTTTCATTGGAAAAATAAACTTTCTGAGAAGATTCATACCTAACCTGGCTGAGCTTCTCAGGAACATCACCAACATGTTAAAAAAGAACACAAAAATAAAATGGGACACTGAATCCAAGCATTCTTTTGAATAAGTTAAACATGCACTCACATAGGCTCCAGTCTTCATCAGTCCTGACTTCATCAACTATTTTTACCTTTTTTCTTTCACTTCTAAACATACCATTGCAGCAGTATTACTACAGAAAAAGAATGAAAGGTATGAACAACCCATAGCCTTTTTCAGTAAGTATTTAAGAGATGTTGCTTTGAATTATAAAGTAATGGAGAAACAAGCTTTTTCCCTGGTAAAAGCCATAAAGTATTTTAGAGTATATATTCTCCATTCCCACACCATCACATAAGTTCTGAACGCAGTAGTGAAGGATATTTTAACCCAGAACATTCCAGATGGCAGAAGAGGAAAATGGATTGCTATCATTCTGGAGTATGACATAGATATTAAGCCTACTAAACTGATTAAAGGCCAAGGTCTAGCAAAGTTAATCGCGGAATCCAATTTCCATGCTCTTGATATTAATTTCTTAGTTGCAGTAGATGAACAGAGAGAGTAGGAGACTCCAAGTGTGAAAGAGGTATTTCTGAACTCTCCATGGTACGCAGACCTGATATTTTTTTTGCATAACTTACAAGCTCCTCTTGGTCTGACCAAAACTAAAGCTAGGTTTTCGAAATTGAAAGCACTAAAATTTTCATTCTAGAAGGCAATTTTTATTGGAAGGATCCTCGAGGTATTTTGTTGAATTTTCTGTTAAAGGATGAAGCTGACAAAGTATTGCAGGATTTTCATGCAGGATACTGTGGTGGTCACCTGAGCTGGAAGACCACAGCTAATAAAATCCTTAGAGATGGGTTCTATTGGCCTACACTATTTGATGATGTGCATCAGAAGGTGACTTCGTTTCATAAATGTCAAGTGTTCGAGGGCAAAAAGAAGCTCCTCCTTTTGCCCCTAAAACCAATCTCTATTGAAGCTCCTTTCTAGCAATGGGGATTAGACTTTATCATAGAAATACATCCTCCCTCTTCAGGCCAGCACAGGTGGATTCTTATTGCTACGGACTATTTCACAAAATGGATCGAAGATATACCAAGCAGGTAAGCTACTGATTCTATCATTATTAAATTTTTAGAAAATAATATCTTGTCTCATTTTGGGTGTCCAAGAAAAATTATAATTGACAATGCAGCTACTTTCCAATCCAAGAAGCTCATAAATTTTTGCAACCAGTATCATATTGGTTTGGTACATTCCACAACTTATTACCCTCAGGGAAATGGGCTAGCAGAGTCATCCAATAAAACCCTGGTGAACATTATTAAGAAGACGTTGCAAGAAAACAAAAAGTCGTGGCATAACAAGTTGGTTTTCGCACTGTGAGCCGACAGACTGACCACCAAGAGGTCAATTGGTATGTCTCCATATCAGTTGGTCTATGGCACTAAAGTAGTTTTTCCTAACTCCTTAGGGGTTCCTGTCATGAAATTGCTACAAGAGATGCAAGCCGAGTCGAATGATTCCCAAAGAAGGATAAACTAGATGATACACTTGCAGCAGTCTAGAGAAGAAGTATACATCAAAACTCAAGTTGTCTAGGAGAGCATAAAAAAGATCTTTGATAAAAGAACTAAAGAAAATGACTTTGAGCTAGGTGACCTGGTTCTGAGATGGGTTGCCCGAAATGAAGATAAGGGGAAGCATGGAAAATTTGACAGTCTATGGAAGGGACCTTACATAATTCATGCATTCAGAGGAAATAATGCTTTCCTTCTCAACAACAGCAATGGGACCAATCTTCCAGGAGGACCTGTGAATGGAAGAATGTTGAAGCACTACTCACCTCCTCAGTAGGGACCTTGAGTCACACCTTTCCATTATACAAATCATTTTATTGTGCTTACAAGTTTTTGAGTGAATAATTTTGATCAGATGGTTGAAGCCCGTAGAGAGGGCCCTAAGCCACTGAACATTGTCATCAAACTTTCAAAAATAAAACAAATCAAACAACAAAGGCAATTGTGGAGAAATTTTTTCAGAACATCAGAAAACAGAATTATTGGCACTTCACAAGGAGAGTACCATCCTGAGGTGGAGTCACTATTATAACCCTATAATTTATAGGATCAACTGGTGACTGAAAATTTTATCCTTTTATTGTTTTGGTTGCCAAATAATTTTTCATTCTGCAAATAATTTGAGAAAAAAAGAAAAGAAAAGAAAGAAAAAGAAAAAGAAAAAGAAAAGAAAGAAAAAGAATAAAAGAGGGCATAAAAGAAATTTAAATAAAGCCCCATGCAATAACAATGAATTGGTCCATACAGTTTAAGCATGGCTAAGCCCTTTAAATTGATGTTGATAGGAGTAGTGAATAATCTTGGCTAAACTGTTTAATCTTAGCCAAGCAAATTAGGTTAGCTAGTGAATAAATTTGACCAAACTGCCTAATATTGGTCAAATAACCCCAGGATAGAGTAATTTCTTGGTCCAATAGTTTAATCTGGGCTAAATGTCATAGGTAATTAGGTTATAGGTAGTTTGCTTTATCTCAATAAAACAGGCATGATGATCAATGTTGAACCCTATGTTTGATGTTTGAAAGTTGAATGTCTAACCCCATGGTGATAAAAACAGGGAAAGCTTGGACAAACCCACTTAAAGCACTTAGCCTAAGTTTTCAGAACAAATATGAGTTTGTGCTCATAGATTAAAGACAACACATAGATAAATGGCTGAGGTGCTAGCGCTCAGATCTACAGTTGATAAGTTTTTTCGGAAACCCCGCCACCCCCCCCACGACCGTTCTACCTTTAACGGTAGGGGGGAGTCCAGAATCATGTATAACA